>JAANYP010001659.1:0-169932 GCA_020465985.1 Centrapalus pauciflorus | reverse complement strand
ATCAGTGTATATATAAACTGATCTTTTACTTTACTGTAATGTTGTAATTTTATTTCAGCAAATGTACTGTAAAAATATATAGTGATTTTTGATAAGACCAGCTTGAACTGGTTATTGCAAATAGGGGGAGATTGTTAGGCACAAAAAGGCCTCAGTCAAACCTGTTCTACATCTGAGGGGGAGATTTTATAATCAAGCCTGTTGATGCATTTGAAGGATGAATTTAAGGCCTGTTATATGCCTTATTGTAACCTGAAAATGATTTGCAATATCAGTCTAAAGCTGTTCTATATGTTGCATGTGTTGCAACTAAGACAGTTTGTCCAAGCTGCTCTGTCTGCTGATCAGGCTGGACATAAACTGTCTACGCTGCTCTACACTGTTGAGCAGCTTGGGCATTTTTAAAGTGTTCTGTTCTTTGTGAACAGGCTAAACACTTTATGGAATTTGTTTCCAAGTCATCATGTATTGGTTTTTACTACAAGATCAGTTTACAAAGTCGAAGACAAAGTGGAAAACAGAACTGCTCAGCCTGCCCACGCTGTTCTGTAACATGAAGACAAAAGGATATTTGAAAAAGGGTGACAGACCTTTTTCTTATATCAAAATAGGCCTTTACAGGGAAGAAAGACGCAAAGTTGACATTCCTAAATTAGTTAAAGGTAATGCAACAGTAGACAAAGTAAAAAGACAAAAGTTCTGCACATATGAAGACAAGTCTGCTTTTCAGAAAAGTGCAAAAAAGGTTATGTTGTCTTTTCAACAAGACTTTTCCTTTTCATTCTGTCCAATGAAGATATTTCTCTGAGATCCTCTAAGTGAGTATAAAAGGAAGCTTCTAAGGTCAGAAAAAGATGTGAAGAAAGCTAAGTGCTTAAACCAAGAGTGAACGTGCAAGTGTGATCTTCATGCATGCAAGTCTTCTGTAAACCAGCATCTGTGTGTCTAAGCTGTTTTACCTAAGCTGTTCCTTAAGTCTTGTAAACACAGTGTGTGCTTCTTAGTGAGTGTATTCATTGTATACTAGTTCGAGTCTGTCTTAGACTAGTAAGCATACTGTTGTATCTGTCATCTCAGCTTGAACTATTCCGCATTCAAGCTTGTTTGTAATTAACAAATTGTTGATAATACATACAAACATTGAGAAAAGAGTATGTAGTTTTTAAATTGCTGTATTCCCCCCCCCCCCCCCTCTACAGCTTATAACTATATACTTTGGGAACCTCTCGGGACCTACATATCTATTATAACTGCTAGTTTAGAACTTAAAGTTCATCACTTTTTATGACATCTGCCAACTCAAATGCACCAATGAGCATATATCACTCCTATGGTCTACCTAGAACCGGATGACCTACCCATGGAGCAATCATTCCAATAGATGAGATGTAACAGTTTTTTAAGATCTAGTTGTGGAGGATCAAACCAATAGATGTGTTGATCGGGTTGCGTAGAGATAAAATGAAAATGAGAGGGGTATAAACAAAAGGAGATAGGGGTGCATCAAATCATGTTTTGCTGATGAAAGTGAGTCAGAAGGAGCTTTAGTTGAAAAATATATATTGAGAGCTTGAGTGGGAGTGAAAGGATTAAAAGAAAAGAAAATCCTATCCAACCCTACAAATAGTTGGGTTTCCTACATACGCTATCGAATCTTATTCGTTGAGATTTGGTATTGAAAAAGACATCATGGACCCAGTGACGCAAGCACAGCACCTTGCTAGCCACTGGGTTGCTTCTTAAAAGGCTACTGTTTCATTTCTAAGGAAGATAAACCTCATATGCTATCAATTTCTCATATGGAGGTAATTGATATTGAAACAGGAAGACATCTGCTCCGGTCTCCAAACAACATTTGATTGCACATTGTTTCTAGAGCTTATTGATTATACACTACTTAGGACACTTATAGAGTCATGTCTATGTGACAAATAATGCTTGATTAATGAGACAAAGTCGGAACAACTATAGTGATGCTTAATATAAGTATTTCACGACGATTAGTTAGAAATCCTACTGGTGTTAACATCAAGCCAGCGCTGAACGTAGGTCTCATAGTTCATAACAATTGTGTTAACAGGAAACCTAAGTGGTCCTGGTTGTTATTTTTCCCTATAATTCTTATTTCAATGTCATTGGTTGCAAAGCCTAATGACTGTTTGTGATTATGAAAAGCAGGTATTCATATTTCGAGGGGGAGTAAGCATCTTGCGAAGGATATCTGGGTGGTTTACATGATAATCAAGAATCTATTAATCATCATGAGTGGGAGAATAAGTTTATGACTTAAGGGTGAGAATACTAAAGGAGAGAGATAACAGAAGAATTTCAAGGATATAAAGAATGTTTCAACCAAAAAGAAAGCTAATCTGAAGAAAATATGTGTTTGGTTGAATTATAAAGGGAGAGAGAACAGAGTTAAAGTGTCAAAGATCAGAGATAGTCAAATTTTAAAAGTTCAAAAGCTTCAAGTGATTTCAAGACTAAAGATGAAAGAAGAAATCATACTACAATCATATGAAGCATGTGTTAAAAGTCAAAGTCTTCTGATTCTCAAAGTGACAAATTCATTGCCATGTTCGGCTGAAGATTCATATCAAAGTTGAAGATCAAGTTCACATCAGTTAAAAGTTTTCGCTATAGGGGAATCTCCGCAAGCTATTATTGAAAGAGAAGATCATTTAAAAGGGAGATTATTCATCAGATTATCAAGCTTATTTTGAAGAAACCAGACTTGATTACAAAGGGCGAGATTGTTAGACTAAATTAATTGTAATCAAGTCTGGGAGTTTATTTGTACTTATTTATAGTTCATAAGTTATTTATGTATGCGCTTTAATAGTTTAACCCACAGGTTTAGGCCTCATGGGTTATTATATAATGGTTAATTAGGTTTTAGTGTGTATTATTGAAGGTGTTTTGGAGTGTGTAGCCGTTTGCATTGAGAGAGAAAGAAGCCTTTGTTTTTCGTGTTCTTCGTTCAGGGTTTATAATTTTCTCCTATTGGTATTGTTTCTCATTTGTAATCTTTATAATATATTGTTTGATTATATGTGTTGCTTGATTATTCGGGACCTAAAAATTATAACCTACGTAGGCTTGTAGGTCATGACCTTACACGGTCCTGTAAGTCAACACTTACGGGGTCTTGTAAACCACTGTCTATGCGACCTTGTAAGAAGTTACGCTGCCCTGTAGCTTGCACCCTATGCCACCACATGGATTTACCCTATGTGGTCGTGTAGCGTGCGATCTAGCAGCATATATGCTCTGTTTTAAGTAGACATGGATAGTTTGTCTCCACTTTGATTTCCAACAGCCAAAAGGGGTAATAACCCTCTCAAAACATCACTAACTACTAACATAATAATTTAAACTCATAATTACGTAACCAACTAACCTTTATTAACATTAAATACTAGAAATGTGGAACAATAAGGATGACTAGATGATGAAGAACAAGTGGAGAAGATGAGAGCTTCAATCAAAGACTATGGCAATTGACTTTTTGCTTCTTCCTATTTCGATTCTCTGTAAGACACACACACACACACACACACACACACACACTCTCTCTCTCTCTCTCTCTCTCTCTCTCTCTCTCTCTTTCTCTCTCTCTCTCTCTATCCTCTCTCTCTCTCTCTCTCTCTCTCCTCTCTCTCTCTCTCTCTCTCTCTCTCTCTCTCTCTCTCTCTCTCTCTCTCTCTCTCTCTGTTTGGTGAAGGAATGAAGAAATAAGCAACAAGTCTCTCTCTCTGTTTGGTGAAGGAATGAAGAAATAAGCAACAAGCTCTCAAAACTTGGTCTAATTAAAATGAGTATAATACTGAATATCCACTAATTTAACAGCCTTTCTCCAATTATTTCCAAATTAATAACTCGAATTTCTAATATATTTGAACTCATTAAAAAGTCTCTAAACTTCGTTTCGAATCAACCTTGCTATTATCTCAATCGACTATTTTTAAATCAAAATAGCAACGTACTTTGTCTACGTGGACATAATTACTCAAATATAACCAACCAACTCATATAGTTCATAAATGACCACCAAGAACTAATTTCAACGTACCGGCTGCTATTTCTGGGGTGTTACAGTTGAACCCACCCCTCCTCGGCTTCACCTCCCCGATTTGAGTTCCTCTCTGTCTCTCTCTTTAAATTTAATGGATTGAGATGCTGAGATCAAAAGTTTAGTACTTCCAATATAGAAAAATGGAGAGAATAAAAGGTGAAAAGCTGATGTGACGTTTAGACGTCTAGAAAGATGAAATTTGGGAGGGTCGAATACTCCATCCATCCTCAATAATGACAAAATAAATTTAATGAAAAATATATGTTTCTGTTCAAATGTTATCGAAACAGCTGCTACTTTTTTTAAGCCTGTGAATATTGATTATTTACCGTCAAAATTTTTATTATTAGTATCATCAAATATCATTATATATAATTCAATAGCAAATAATGAATACTTAACATTAAAAATGAAAACCAAGTCAAATTTCATATTGCATAAATAAAAAAAATAAAAAAAAATTGGTGTTATTTTCAAGGGCAAAAAACGATTATTTTTATGATAAAATTCATGCATTATTATTTTTATTTGTTTAATTAATAAAGAATAACCCCAACGCCAATATTTGACGTCAATGTGGTTCGAATTATAATCTCCACCCGTTTATTAACCTGTGTACTACACGGCTAACTTTAATAACTTATTTTTTAAAACTATATAAACTGAAAATTAAAAATTGATATTCAAATTATTAATATTAATGATATTTAATATATTTTATCATAATTAATTTATGTATAAATCATTTAAACAGAAATCTAATCTTATTAAATATTAAGTTTATTATTAGTATTATTGATCAAACAAATATTTTAAATATTGTTTGTTGAGACTTCATGGCATTTAAGTATATAATCATAATCTTATCTTAAAAAAATTTGATTTAAAATTTTTAATTAATCTTGAAATATTTATTAACATAGGTCATTAGTAGAATATGTCATTTCACATCATGAGAAGATGCCACTTGATATCATAGTAGTTATAGATTTTATCCATAATCTAATATTAAAATACTATGTGGTTGTTTGATTACAACTTATTAGGCTTAATCTAAAAAATTCTGTCAGTCCATTTGAAATAAGCTTTGTTTGATAATGACTTATTAAAATCAGAACTCAAATTCGGTCAGCCCAATTAATAAGCCAAGAGACCCTATGTGTTCCCCATTCAGACCATTTATTTTCCAATATTACCACATTTTACCTTTTCCAATAAAATTTCTGTAGTTAGCATTACTTAATCCAGACAACACTTAATTAAAAATGTAATCAAACTTATTAGGGGCTGCTTGATAACAACTTATTAGGCTTAATCTAAAAAATCCAGTCAGTCCATTTGAAATAAGCTTTGTTTGGTAATGACTTATTAAAATCAGAACTCAAATTCGGTCAGCCGAATTAATAAGCCAAGAGACCCTATGTGTTCCCCATTTAGACCATTTATTTTCCAATATTACCCCCTTTTATCTTTTCCAATAAAGTTTCTCTAGTTAGCATTACTTAATCCAGACAGCTCTTTAAATCCAGACAACACTTAATTAAAAATGTAATCAAACTTAGTGTGCTCTTATAAATGAAAACACTAAACTTGAAATGTAGGAACTATATCCATAAGCTGAATTAAACAATCTATATGTTTATTTTCGTTTGTAAAAAGAAATAAAAGCTTAAGATTCAAAATTTTTTGGTTTGGAAAACTACAATATAAAATATTTGTATTTTTTTATTCGAAAAAGCTAAAAAAACGAAATGGATTCTAATTTGATACTATTGTTTATAATAAAAAACTTAATAAGATTGTAATTTAAACTGAAAAATATATTAAAATATAGGAAACTAAATAAACAAATAAATTAATATGTAAAAAGTTAAATCAATAATAATAATAAATAATAATAATAAATAATAATAACAATAAAAGAGTTAAATAAAAAAATTTACTTGAGGGACCAAAACTAAAATGAACTACAAACTTGAGGGAACAAAATGTTATCAAAGAAAAGGGTAAAATGATCATTATAAAAGATTTAAGCATTTGATTGTTAAAGTTAACGGCAGAGGGACCATTTTGCAAGTAAACAGTGATATTAAGGACCGTTTATGCAAAACTGAAACCACAGGGACCGTATCCAAAGTTTTATGCAAACCAAAGGGACCAATTCTGTAATTTACTCTATAAACTAAAACACTATTTATGTTAGATTGATACTGGTTAATTCTCAATTTGTTTCGGGTTCAAATTAAGTTTATGTTCTGTAACATCCTAAGAATTAAAATGATGTAATTGAGATTAATTAGTTTGAATTTTTGAAATTAATATAATTAGTTGGATATTTTGTAATTTATATAATTAAGTTGGATTATAAAAGATGATTATGTACCCGAATATTTAAAAGTTAGTTGCTAAATTCGAGAATTTTAAAAACTTTAGAATTTTGAATTATTATTATGGAGTATGATGAAAATAAATGTTAGTGGTGAAATTTTAAGATAAAATCCGAATTTAAAGGAAAATCAGATAATTTGAGGGGCTAAAAGTGTCAATAGCTGAAACTTTAGAAAATAAAAGACCTTTTGTCTTTAATTTTGGTACATTCTCTCTTTACTTTGTCTCTGCTCTTTCTCTTCCCCAAAAGAAACCCACGGTTCTTCATTTCAAATGTAACATCCCAAATTTTAAGTATATGTAATTTACAAAGTTTAAGGACTTAATTATTGTATTAATGGAATACTATATTATTTTAAGCAAATTTTGATCATGATATCGGTTTAAATAAGAAAATTTGAAGTTGAGGGGTATAATGTGCAAATATGCCAAAATAGAAAACAAAAAGGGAAAAGTCTTTCATTTCAATCTTCATTCTCTGTCTCTCTTCGCCGTACTCTCTCTCCCTCTCTACTCTCTCTCTCGGATTCAATTCAAGAACACTAGGAAACCATCAAATTAGGGTGCAAAAATCTGGATTCAAGTGGCATTTAAGGAACTATAACTACTATAAGTTACAAATCAAGGTAAAAATCTCTCTATATTTCGAATTTGTGAGGTTTTGGTTCGGTTTTTATAGAAACCGAATCATAGGATTTTGATTCGAGATGTTAATGCATGTTGGAGATTATTGTTGCTATGTTAAAATCAAGGGTTGATAATGTAGTATACCAAATTTCAGAATCAAATTCCACCTCTAAGTATGATTTTTGTCATTATGTGTGTGTTTTAGTAGGTGTTCTTCGACAAAATGAAGAACATTGGATTAATTTGGTATATTGAGGTTGAAAGTTAAAGTATAAAGTGTTAAAATAGTAATACTAAGCTTATATTTACAATTATATACTAAAACATGCAAAAATGGTCCAAATATAATATCTAAAAAACGTTTGAAATTTACTAAGTATGAACTCGGATCTAGATGAACCGAATTCGGACCATCCAAATTCGGGTCCTGTTCATCCAAGTCCGGACATCTTTATTTCGGACCAATAGCAACTCGGACCAGAAACCCATTTCGGACCATACACAATTCTGACCACCCCATTTCGGACCCTGCCTAATTCGGGCCTTACCCCTATTTCGGACCGTCTGCATTTCGGACCATCCGAATTCGGATGTGGTCCGAAATCAGACCCAATTACACTTAATTTTCAGAATTTAAGTTTTAAGCAGTTACTGACATAACTTCACTATTACACTGACTTTACAGATCATTGTGGTGTTATCAAAACACACATTGATTCAGAGACACGATAAACTATACCAATCACTGTGAGTAAACAATGACATGTTCACATTGTTCATTACATCAATTGGTGTTATCATTCTAACATTTATTGTCTTTGCATTCACACTTTTATAATACAATGCATGTTCACTTTGTTCATTACATCAATTGGCACTCATGATTAATTTGTTGTTATGATGCACACTCGTACTTGACATGTAACACACATGTGGCCAGCGTTCATTTGAAAGTGCATCTATTTACATCATGTTTGCTCTGCATGATCATTACTTCACAATCTGATGCGACCTGGACTGGGGCTGACAGTAGCCCACTATCGGGGACTGATCATCCCACTCGTTATTCTGGTCAGGTTCGACACATCCCCGATCAGCATTTGAACTGCCAACCCCATGCTTGCACTGCATGGTTTTAACATAGTACGAGGCTTACACTGTATGTTTACACATACATTGGGGCTTACACTGCCCATAGTCACACAATGCTTCTAAAGAAATATTTGTTGAATGTATAATCTGTTATCTCACTAAGCAAATTAGCTTACTGTTGACTCACAATGTTTTCAGGCAAAGGCAAAGGTGTAGCTGGACCTCCTTCTTAGGCAATTCATATCACATCTCGGTGTCCTAGAAGCTACTTTTTTACATGGACGATATAGCTTTGGGGCTGGGATTACTTGACTTTAAAACAATTATGATGTTGTAATAGTTAGACTTAATCACTATAGACATGTACTTTTATTGCTTTACAGTGGAACTGCTTAAATCTAATTTAAGTATTCAATTTTAATTATCATGTTATTCATTGGGTTGTGAGTTGATCCTGCTGATTCTAATTATACTATCAAAATACGAGGGCGTCATAGAGTTTGGTATCAGAGCATTAGTTTGAGGTTTCAAGTGTCCGCGAGAACTTAGACTCAAACTTAGGTTATGGTATTAGAATGGACTCCTAAGAAATGATCCGAACTAAGATAGGATTGACATGCACACGGGGACAAATAAAGGCTAACTGTAAACATTTGGGACTTACAAATAAATGTTCTAAATATAAGTTGTTATATTTCATAATATGTCAGGAGACGATATGACTCCTCAACAGATGTTCCAGATGATGCAAGCTCTCATGGAACAAAACAATGAGTTACAATCCAAAAGAATGGCTGAGTAGGCTCAGTCATTTGCTGATCAATTAAGGGCCAGAGATGAGGCCGAAAGAAACGTAAAGCGGATAAAAGAAAGAACAAGGAGCAACAACAAGATGATCAAGAGGAAAGACAAAGAGACACTGGGTCTTCTAACAAGTCAAGGGGTTGTAGATTTAAGGACTTCAAAAGTAACAGAGCTGTTACTTTGATTGGATTGGAGATGCTGTCACAACATTGGAATGGATCACCACCACCGAACGAACTTTCAGAATCAGCGACTACGCTGAAAAGGATATGGTCCGCTTTGCAACCGCTATGTTTGTAAGGGACGCAGTAATGTGGTGGGATGCAATGACACATGTGTTGACGATGGAGGTAGGGTCACACATGTCCTGGAACGAGTTCAAGGAAGTATTCTCTCAGCAATACCGTCCTACCAATGAGAATCGTCGTCTAGAGGCAAAGTTTCTGAACCTAACTCAAGGATAAAAGACGGTTACACAATATGCCATCGAGTTCACCCGTCTAAGTCTGTCCGCACCCCATCAAGTTGACACAGAAGAGAGAAAGGTAGCCCGGTTTAAGGCCGGTCTAGACTATGAGATACGCCGAACCATGAGTGGGGTTCGGTATACAACTTTCGCTGGTTTGCTGGAGGCTGCTCGAAATGTTGAGCAGATCGTCTTATTATCTGGATTTGTTATCGGTTCAACCGCCGCAACACCGACTCAACCGTCGCCGCCAAAAAGGCAGCGGGAGTCTGGATCATCTCGATTCTCTCCTCAATCCAATCAACCATCGTCATCACCAAAGAAGGGAAGGGCCTTTTTGGACAGTTCGGAAATGAGAGACTGCAGGCAATGCAGGAAAGCGCACTCTGGGGAGTGCAAGACTCAAGATATGTACTGATCTGTTGTGGGTAGAAAGGCCATCATCACTGGGAGCATTGTCCTCGAAAAGACGATGCATGCTACAAATGCCACAGACTTGGTCATTTTGCTAGAGATTGCCCAAAACCCCCACGAGATCAGAGTGTTCAACAATCCACGACGAGATCTTTTGTAGCTTCCACTCCTCGCAGGGATCAATCTCAAAGGGCTCCAACAATGGCATTCCAAATCACAGCTGAAGAAGCAAAAGATGACCCGGAGGTGGTCACTGGTACTTTCTTTGTAAACTCAATTCCCGCACGTATTCTGTTTGATTCTGGAGCCAACCGTTCGTTTGTCTCCACATCATTTGCTCGTCAATTCAATATGCCTACTTCAAAACTGCAATTTGTACTTGACATAGAAACCGCTAGCAACATGTTAGTTAAAGCAGACAAGGTATATAGGAATTGCACATTACTTGTAGAAGATGTAGTGTTCAACATAGTTCTAATTCCCATGGAGTTCGGGGAATTTGATGTTATAGTATGCATGGACTGGTTGGTTTACAATGAGGCCCAGATTGTATGCAAGAAGAGAATACTTAAGATCACCACTCCTGAGGGCCGAGACATATGAATTTATGGTGACAGACACAAAGGCGACTTATGCCTTATTTCAATTGCAAAAGCCTGAAAGCATGTTGCCAAGGGTTGTCTAGCATATTTAGCCTACGCTGTAGATGCTAAGGCTGAAATTCAATCTCTTTCCACCGTTCCCGTTGTTTCCGAGTTTCCAGATGTCTTTCCAGAAGATATCTCGGGATTGCCACTTGATCGTCAAGTGGAATTCCGTATCGATCTCATTTTTGGAGCTGCTCCAATAGCGAAGGCTCCGTACCGTTTAGCTCCTGCAGAAATGCAGGAAATGATGAAGCAATTACAGAAGTTGCTCGATAAGGGTTTCATACGCCCAAGTTCTTCTCCATGGGGCGCTCCTGTGTTGTTTGTTAAAAAGAAAGATGGCACATTACGTATGTGCATCGATTACCGCGAACTCGATAAAGTCACAATCAAAAACAAATATCCATTGCCCCGGATTGATGATCTCTTCGACCAGTTACAAGGCGCAGGCTACTTCTCGAAAAAATTGATCTTCGTTCGGGTTATCATCAGCTCAAGGTACATACAGATGACATTCCAAAGACGGATTTCTAAACTCGTTACGGACACTACGAGTTTCTGGTAATGCCATTCGGTCTTACGAATGTGTCGGCTGCTTTCATGGATCTCATGAATCGAGTCTGCCGGCCAATGCTTGACAAATCTGTCATCGTGTTCATCGATGACATTCTCATCTTTTCAAAGACCAAAGAGGATCATGTTACACAATTAAGAGAATTACTAGAGTTGCTGCGCAAAGAGCGACTTTATGCAAAATTCTCAAAATGTGAATTCTGGTTGAGGCAGATACGTCTCAACATTCCAACAATTTCATGATCCTTATACTCAATTATAAACTCTTTGTTAACTTGTACCTTCTAAACATACAATTCAGATCCAATTATTGGGGCACGTGATATCTGGTGCTAGGATTGTTGTTGATCCTGCAAAGATCGAAGCTATCAAGAACTGGGAATCACCTCGCAATGCCTCAGAGATTCGCAGTTTCCTGGGATTGGCTGGTTATTACCGCCGATTCATCAAAGACTTTTCAAAGATCGTCGTTCCTCTTACTAAGCTGACTCGCAAGAATAAAACCTTCTTTTGGAAAGAAGAACAACAAACAGCCTTTGATAATTTAAAGAAGTTACTAAGTGAAGCACTAGCATTAGCCCTGCCTGAAGGGAACGAAGACTTTGTTGTCTATACAGATGCATCAGGCAAGGGTTTGGGAGCGGTATTAATGCAAAGAGGTAATGTCATAGCATATGCATCTAGACAGCTCAAACCGCACGAAAAAGAATACTCCACTCATGACTTTGAACTAACTGCTATGACATTCGCTGTCAAACTATGGAGGCACTACTTGTACGGAACCAAGTGTCAACTCTACACCGATCATAAAAGTTTGAAGTATATATTCAGTCAGGAGGAGTTGAATATGAGGTAGAGAAGGTCAATGGAGCTGATTAAAGACTATGATTGTGAGATTGTCTATCATCCAGGGAAAGCCAACGTAATGGCTGATGCCCTTAGTAGAAAAGCATACTGCAAGGCATATTGTTATCCCTTGACTTCCACAATTCTAACGTCAACCATTATAGACGATGTTAGGGCTGCTCAGTTGCAGGCCCTAAAGGATGAGAATGTAAAGAATGAAGATGTCAGAATTCAAATACCTTTAATGCAAGATGATGGAACCGGACTGAAGGGTGTGTACGGCAGAGTTTGGGTTCCTAGGTTTGGGAACATGCGTAATGTAATTCTTGAAGAAGCTCACCAATCCAAGTTCTCAATTCATCCTGCTAGCACAACTATGTACAACGATCTGAAAGCGGATTTCTGGTGGCCAGGGTTGAAAAGAGACGTTGGGCAGTTTGTGGAAAGGTGCAGAACTTGTCATCTAGTCAAAGCAGAACACCAGCAACCCTATGGTAGTATGCAACCTCTTCCTATCCCAGAATGGAAGTGGGACCATATTACTATGGACTTCATAACCAAGCTTCCCAAAACACGTCGTCAACATGATGCCATTTGGGTCATTGTTGACCGTCTGACAAAATCTGCTCACTTCATTCCCATTCGGGAAACCTACTCACTGGACCGTCTTGCCCAGATCTACGTTAATGAAATCGTCATCAGGCATGGTGTGCCTAAGTCTATTGTCTCTGACCGAGATAGTAGATTGACTTCTAACTTCTAGGTTGCTCTGCAAAACGGTCTTGGTACTCGTATCACAATGAGTACTGCGTATAGACCCCAATCTGACGGGCAAAGCGAAAGGACGATCTTAACTCTGGATGATATGCTCAGAGCCTGTGTCACGGATTTGGGTGGTAACTGGAACGATCACCACCCATTGGTTGAATTCTCCTACAACAACAGTTACCATTCTGTGAATTCAGTTTTCATGCAATTCATATCAACATTAATAAAATCATATGAACAATTATCATAAACACATAAAACTGAATGCTTGATGAATGAGAAAAGAAATATTACATTGATGTTCTTGACTTTCTTGCTTGACACTACTTCTCTCTAATCTGATCTAATCGTATGTGTGTATGTAATTACTAGCTTTTTTCAACAGTAACACATGCAAAGCCTATTTATACACAATATACAAGTATTGTGTATTTACAATAAGATCCCTAAACTAATAAACAATATAATTGTTTCATCTCAATTTAATATTTATTCCTAACAATCTCCCCCTTAGAGATGAAAACAATTATTCTAAACAAAATTAATTTCATCTCTACAAAATATTGTACCCAACAATCTCCCCCTTAGAGATGAAATCAATTTTCTTATTGAAGTTCATTTCAGGGACTTTTTCTTGATTCGATTCTTTTCTTCTTCTTTTCTTCGATCTCTAAATCTTCTGAATCTTCAAATCTTTGTCTCTCTCTGATCTTCAAACCTCTTTATTTCTAATCTTCTCTTTTCTTTTAAGCACACTCCCTCTTGGATTATGAATAGCTTTTCTCTATCTCACTCCCCCTCAAACTGATACATTTTCTTTAGAAAACAAAGTTGAAGCTTTTCAACTTGACTTGAGGAAAATGAAACAAATTCATTTGGGAAATAACGAGTCCATGTCCACATAGGATTCCTGTTTACACATTAGATTTAATCTATGTGACCTACTTTCAGCATTGGCATGATGCTAACACTGGTAGGATTTCTAAATAGTCATCGTGAAATCCTTTATCATGAAAGAATCACTCATATTTGTTCCGGCTTAGTCACTTTGGACTAGCAGTTTATAGTCAAGCAAACTGTTAGACTCGATGTTTCCTAAAAGTGTATATAATCAGCTCTAGACATAATGTGCATCAAATGAAATTGGAGATCGGAGCAACTGTCTTTCTTGTTTCAATATCAATAATATCCAAATGATATATCGATAGAAATGTGCTATATCTCCGTGATTATTGAAACAGAAATCTTTTGAGAGATAACTGAGTAGTGGGTGGGGTTAAGTGCATGCGTCACTGGTCCATGAAATCTTTTTCAATATCAAGTCGCCTAGGGCTTGATAGATTATGTGGTTTACCCAGCCAACACAGTTTAGGTAGGATTTACTTTTCTTTTTTTAATCCTTTCTCAACTCTCAGCACTCAGCATTTTTCAACTTACCCTGTCAATGTATCCCTCTCATTAACATTTTACCTCAGCTCGACCCTGTCAGTAACCCTTGATAACTGACACTTCTCAACTAATAGACCTAAAGAACCCTTACCCACACAAACTATAGATGGTTTGCTTCTTGGGTAGGTCTTCCGGTTCTGGTTAGACCATAGAAGCGATATTTATGCCTATCACTCAGATTGGTGCATAATCGGAGTCAGGAGAAATATTTTCAGCTTTGAAGCTCATGGGATATCATGAAATTCAGCTCAGATAATCTAGGAGATGATATTCAAAATGAAATTGGAATGATGATTTGGGAGAAATCAGAATGAATGAAAAATCTGATATATGATATGAAATGAATCAGATTTTCATGAAAGAATTAGCATTTGGGAGAATATGAAAATGATTGGAAGAATTTAAAATACATAGGAGACAAATGAAGAAAATCTCAGAAGAAATGAGATTATGAATAAATCAAAGAGATTAGATCAATTAATCTCAATGAAAGATTCAGAGAATCTTATAAAAATTACTTTTCAGCTCAAAAACAAAACTTTATGTGTGTATCAAATATTTTCGTGAAAAATCAAACACAGTTTTGAAAAATGTCATTGTCAAAGTGCGTCTGAAACTCCCCCTGGAAATAAGCACACACAGTTAGTCAACTCATAGAAATGAAATACGGAGCAAAAAATTATAAAAATAAAACTCCCTCTTTGTCAATTCAGCATCGGAGTTGAAATCAGGGCTGGAATTTCAGAAAGATTTGCCTTTCAGACTCGGGTTCCAATCAGAGGTGATTAGAAGCCATATGTCGCAGAGGCTCGGGTGTCTGTCTGAAGTAACTGAAAACCATTCTGGGTTCTACTCTGATGTGAGTAGAAACCTTTTGAACTGAAGAACGGGTCCTGAACTGAATTGAACAGGAGCTATTATTGAATTGAAGAACGAGTTCTTATCTGAAATGATAAGAAACCTATAACCTGCAAAATTTAAGATGTCTTTGGTATCCAAACAGATTTGGATCCAGACTTGTTAGCGCTCTTGGGTACCCATTTCAAAACGGGTTTTGGTACCCACTTGTACTTGGGTTTAGGTACCCATTGCAAGTTATAATTATCAGCTTCTCTTTCAAAAGCAGAAAACAAATTTCTTTGAGTATTTGAGAATTTAATATCTGAATGTCTAAAGAAACTTGACTTTGAACTATTAGAATTTTCTGAACTTTTCTTTCTGAAAAACTGTCCGGTTCTGGCCTGTTTTTGATAATACGTGGTTGTTTTCTTTGAAAATGTTTTCTGATTAGTCGGACCAGTTTTTCCAAAAACTTTAAAAACATTAGGCTTTGAAGATTCACCTGTGTAAATCTTAACCGGAAGTTGTTCAATGATTTTGTCTTTGCCTTTATGTATCTTGAGAAGATACTTTAGTTTCAGATCTGAAGATGAATCAAACTTAGCAGAGTTAGTTAGATTCACTTTACTTTCAGAAGACAAACCAGAGTGATCAACATTGGATTTTAAACAAGCTGAAGGAATCTCAACCTTTGATTCTTTTGAAGAAGGAGAATCACTAATTTGTTTGGTAAGATGAAGTATCTGATCTTCTAATCCTTTGATAATGACAAAATAAGAATTTCTGTCATTATCAAATGATTGATAGTCAGTTTTAAAAGATTGTTTTTTGATTAAAAACATCTTTCTTTCATCTTCAAACAATTTAGATTTAGATTTAAAATCTTGTTCTTTCAGTAAGGACTCATGTCTTTCTTTTTCAAGAGAATCTTTAGTTAAAGATAACTCTTTTTCAAGAGTAAAAAATTCTTCAGATTTGTTAAAAAAACAATTTTGATCAGTATCATTTGACTTCGAAAGTAATTCTTCAAGATCTTTAACTTTCTTGTAAAGATCAGATCTTTTAGGCAAAATATATTTGAGTTGAGTTGCAGTCTGAAAATTTTCTTGTTTCAGCTCATCAAGTTCTTTAAGTAATTCATATATTTTCAATTAATGAGCACGACTCTCAGAGTTTTGTTACTCTTTTAAGCTCTGAATTTTTCTTTGTTCAGTATTTGTACGTCACGTAACGCCAAATGTTTATCAGTATTTAACTGAACGAGAATGTCATAATTGTTCTTACGAATCTTTTCAGATTCAGTAAGTTTGACACCATTATGAATTGCTTGAAATTGAATCTTCCAAGATCTTTTATGGAAAAACTGAGTGAATTCTTATAAAGCTTTGAAAAATAATTTCAGTTAATAATAACTTGTGAAAAATCAGCTCTGAAATGACTTTTTGACGTTAAAATTTCAGCTTTTCTGCATAAAATTGCCCGTAACTTTTTTCTGGAGTGGAATTGGGCCTTGAAAATTTACCGAACCGACTTTGCCCATTCTTCAAATCGTAGATCTCGATTTAAGCTTCGATTTGACATATGGTAGGCCTTCTCGTAGATCTCGATTCCAGTCAAAAGTTATGACCAATTTAAGCAGCTAAGGTCAAATAGTCAAATGAATGATGAAACTCGAATGAATAAGTGTCAAACTCGAACAATGAAGGCTCAAACTCGAATAAAGAATCACCAATCTCGAATGAAGAAGTATTAAACTCGAATGATTGAGAACGAAACTCAAATGAACTTGTAGTCCAACTCGAATTACTCTATATGAAACTCGATTGATGAACAATGCAACTCGGATGACTCTCTTTGAAACTCGATTAAAGAAGCAATAAACTCGATCAATAAAGCATGAAACTCGGTCAAAGCTTGTATAAAACTCGGTCAAAGCTTTATAAAACTCGGTCAATGCTTTATAAAACGCGGTCAAAGCTTTATAAAACTCGATCACTTCTTTGTAAAACTCAAATAACACTATGAATACAGTGTTGCCCGAGTTTGATCAGAAACTGATATAAATCAAGTTCAAAAACACAATTTTTCAACAAACATTCACCAAATGACCTCACATTATGATCGAGTGTGCGTTTTTCACACAGAAACAACTTTTGTTAAACAACTTTGTCTAATTTCATATTAAAATTCCAAAAATAAACAAAAAACGTGAAGAACACAAAAGTTTTCCAAATTCAATAAAATTCAAATTACTTTCTGTGTGTTTGGAATTAGAATCTGAAACTTATCAATTAATTCGAATTTAAAAACATCACCTTCGATCCAATTATTACTTCTTTTCATCCACAAAATCAAAAACCATAAGAAATTTTCTAAAATCTCAAAATTTCGATGAAACAGTGCTGTGGAAAATTCAATTTTCAGATTTAAATTCTCTCAGATTTTTCCATATTAGGCTCTGATACCAATTGTGAATTCACTTTTCATGCAATTCATATCAACATTAATACAATCATATGAACAATTATCATAAGCACATAAAACCGAATGCATGATTAATGAGAGAAGAAATATTACATTAATGTTTTTGAATTTCTTGCTTGACACTCCTTCTCTCTAATCTGATCTAATCGTATGTGTGTATGTAAATACTAGCTTTTTTCAATAGTAACACATGCAATGCCTATTTATACACAATATACAAGTATTGTGTATTTACAATAAGATCCCTAAACTAATAAACAATATAATTGTTTCATCTCTATTTAATATTTATTCCTAACACATTCCACAATCAAAATGGCACCATTCGAGTTACTGTATGGAAGAAAATGTAGGACTCCAACCTGTTGGAGGGAAACAGGCGAAAATCCAATAGCTGGTCCAGCTTTGCTACAAGAGACCAACGAAAAGATACAACTCATTCGACAGTACATGAAAACGGCGCAAGATCGACAAAAGAACTATGACGATCGCCGTCGTAAAGCGATAGAGTTTCAGAAGGATGATTGTGTATACTTGAAGGTATCCCAAATGAAAGGTGTTACAAGATTCGTTAAGCGAGGAAAGCTATCTCCTCGGTTTATAGGACCCTTCCGGATACTAGAAAGAGTTGGGAATCAGTCCTATCACTTGGACTTACCAGACGAGCTAGCAGGTGTTCACCCAGTCTTCCATGTTGGTTACTTAAGAAAGAGTCTGGTGCCCGAAAGGGAACCATGGACTGATCATTCTGAAATTAAAATTGACGAACGACCGAGGTTCGTTGATGAGCCGTAGTGCATTTTGCAATCAAAGGTCAAGAAACCCCGCAACAAGGAAATGAAGATGGTGCTGGTCAAGTGGAAGCATCATAAGGGAGCTAATCACACTTGGGAATCGGAAGAAGACATGAAGACAAAATACCCAAGTCTGTTTATATGAAGACCTCCCCTTCCGGGTCAGTCCTCAGAGTCTAGGTCCCAATTCATGCAATACGATATCAACCATACTAAGATAGGGTAATTAAATTGCGGAAAAATAAAATTACATGTACATACAAGATTAGGATTAAGTTTACATATTTCAAAATAAAGTTATAAAAGGGTAATATCTAATCTAATCATAATATCATACATTACATCAAATCTACCCAGAACCACCACAATTGTTGTCTTCCAATTAGTACCAGAAAGATTTGTTGAGTAGTGGTCTAGTAAATCTTCAAAACTTGAATCTTGAATGACCTAAGTACTAGGTCCTGC
This sequence comes from Centrapalus pauciflorus, assembly GCA_020465985.1. Taxonomy (NCBI): domain Eukaryota; kingdom Viridiplantae; phylum Streptophyta; class Magnoliopsida; order Asterales; family Asteraceae; genus Centrapalus; species Centrapalus pauciflorus. The sequence continues at coordinate 151,200 of JAANYP010001659.1, read as the reverse complement.
AGGTGATTTTCCTTTGGCTTTTCCTGTAAAATATTAATGCTACATCTGTAAGCAACGCTTAGTGAGTTTATAGATTTGCAATATCAACATGCGTGTCAAGCGGAGTCATTAATCTTAGCGTGATATGTCTTGGCTGCCGCTACAGCCCTCATGATTGAGATATAGTATCATAAGATCGGATGATGTTCAAGCCACACTCACGCTTAAATCGTGGGGATCAGCCACATACTGGGCTAGCTACCAGTAAGTCAATATGGCAGAACATCGGAGGTCATAACCAAGTTCATAAGAACTGGTGAAATAGCCGGGTCTAGAACAATAGACCATAAGGGCTAGTCAAGCTGAATCAATTCTATCAAATGTCTGATCAATGATGTAAGCATATGTCTTAGAAGTCATCATAGCAATGAATCAATAGGCAAAGTCTGAAGCAATATTAAATGCAATATGATAAGATAATCAAATAGCTATCATGATCCACTGGGCAACACCCATCCATGGTGTGCACAGGTCTCAATCCAGCTGATAAAGTGAATATCAATAAATCTATCAGCAACAATATATCTCAACCGGATCTATGCATGTTCAATCTGAATATCTATAACTCACTGGTCTGGGTCTTGGTCAAACAGATATATGAATCTGCCACCTGAGTTATCTCAGGATTTTATCTTTGTCAATCTGTTCTGTCAATTCAAGTCTTTGACCCGCTTTTAAGTCTTTAAGTCTTTAAATCAATGTTCAGATATCAACTGAACCTGTCCAGAATCATATTATATCAAGGTCATCAGCTTTTAGCTTTAAAGTCTTTTATTTCATCTGATTCTGATAACTAATAAATCATACATCTTTCTTTCGTTCATATTCTTTGTTTCATTAAACTCTTAAAAATCTGCACACATATATATATTAAAATATATATAATCATGTTGCTTGGTTAATCTTTAATTCTAATTTAAAAATATAAAATCAAGTATTCGGATCCGGATCCCCAAGTTCGGACCATCCGGATTCGGGTCAACCGGATTCGGACCGAGCTGAACCGAAATGAGGGATCCGAATTAGGCCTCATGCGAAGTACATTATCCGAATCCGGACCAATATTCATCCGAATTGGGATATCCGAAATTGGTCAACCGATTTTATAAGGACCCGAAATGATATCATCCGAACCGAAACATAGGTCCGAAATGGGCCCCATCCGAATTCGGTTATACCCGAATTCGGATCCTTACTTATATTTTCCCAGAAATTTTGTTCTTGGTGTTCATCATTTGTTCATACGGATTTTTCATAAAAATTCACAAAGCTCTATTATATTAACATGCAACTTTATATTATGTTATATTATCATTTTTGGGTTGATTTTATATATTTTTCCCTATCAATAACATCATATATGGGTCAAAATCATCCAAAATATGACTCTTTTTGTCAAGAACACATTTTTGTCAAAAATTCAGATTTGTTGCTATTTTGGACGATCCAACCCACAAATTTTATTTCTGATTCATTTAGTAGCTTTAATTCATCATAAACTAGTAAAATTTTATACATGCAACAACAAATTTCATACTTTAATTTCTTGGTTTCGGTTTTACACTAAACCGAACCAAACATTCATATATTTTGAAATTAAAAGAAATTATTACATCAAATTCTTGTAGATTATTGATCTTTGATGATGATTGTAACTCTTTAGTGTATTGATTCCTCAATTGATTGCAAGTTTATGGATTTCTTTGATGAATTTTGATGCTTGGCCGAGAGGTTAGAGAGAGATTAGAGAGAGAGAGTGATTTTGGGGTTAATGATCTTAATTGATCATTAACTTAGTTTTTATATATCAATTTATCATTTTTGCTATTTAACCCACTAAACTTTTGTAATTTACATCTCTTTTATTTTACTCATCTTAATTTATCATAAATATAATTTAAAATTATATTTATTTAATAAATTTTCTTTCTTAATTAAAATTTGCAACATAAATAATATAATAAAATTATATTATTATCTCAAAATGAATTATTACATGTTCGGCTAAAAGTTAGGTTGTTACAGAATGGGCTCCACCACGCACAAACTTCGTCCCCGAAGTTAGCTATGTTCGAACAGACTTGGATATGTAGCTTTCATAACATCTCTCGATTCCCAAGACTGATGCGAACCTTTGTGGTGTTTCCACTGGATGAGCACCATCTGTATATCTTTATTTCTAAGTTTCTTAGTCTTCGAGTCCAAAATACGTTCTGGTTCTTCAACCACTCGAAGCTTTTCATCTATCTGCAGGTTAACGTGTGGTAACTGTACTTCTCTTTCGTCAGCTAAGCTTTTTCTCAAATGACTAACATGGAATACAGGGTGTATTCCAGCTAAGTCCGCTGGTAGATCAAGACGATAAGACTGATTTCCAATCTTTTCAATGATCTTGAACGGTCCGATAAATCTCGGAGCTAACTTGTTTCTTTTAATGAATCGCACCACATTCTTCATTGGGGATACTTTCAGCATCACCCAATCGTTAACTGCAAAACTGATTGATCTATGCCGGTTGTCATAATATGACTTCTGCCTGCTTTGAGCTTCAAGAATATTCCTTCTGACAAGTTGAATCTTCTCATGAGTCAACTGTAGAAGGGCAGGTTCTGCTATTGGCGATTCACCTGTTTCACGCCAACAGGTAGGAGTTCTGCATTTTCTTCCGTACAAAGCTTCAAAAGGAGCCATCTTGATTGTAGAATGATAACTGTTATTATACGAGAATTCGACCAACGACAAGTGGTCATCCCAGTTACCACCTAAATCAAGAATGCAGGCACGAAGCATATCTTCGAGAGTTAGAATAGTACGCTCACTCTGGCCATCTGCATTTGGATGATAAGCAGTACTCATAGAAATCCGAGTACCCATCCCTTCTTGTAGTGCTTGCCAGAATCTGGATGTGAAACGACTATCACGATCAGAAACAATAGACTTTGGCACACCGTGACGAGAAATTATTTCAGTGATGTACAGCTGTGCCAATCTATCGAGTGAATACGTTTCTTTCATTGGTATGAAATGTGCTGACTTCGTTAATCTGTCCACGACTACCCAGATAGAGTCGTGCTGCCTTTTGGTCTTTGGCAGCTTCGTAATGAAGTCCATTGTTATATGCTCCCACTTCCATTCAGGAACTGGCAGTGGTTGCATATCCCCGAAGGGTTTCTGATGCTCTGCCTTAACCATCTGACAGACTCTGCAGCTTTCAACACATTTTTCGATGTCTTTCTTCATTCCTGGCCACCAATAATCTGCCTTCAGATCAAAATACATCTTTGAGCTGCCAGGATGAATAGATAACTTGGACTGATGAGCTTCGGATAGAAGAGTGCTGCGGATTGAACCATACTTAGGAACCCAGATTCGGTTTCCCTTGAGACAATGAAGTCCCAAATGGTTCAGAGTCAGAAATTGTAGTTGCCCTTTAAGATTTTCAGAATCTATGTTCTCTTCTTTCAGCGCTTCAGTTTGAGCAACTCGAATATCTTCAATAAGATCAGAAGAGAATATAACTGGAGTTAGGGCATAACAGCACTTTTCTGGATATACTTTTCTACTCAACGCATCCGCGACAACATTTGCTTTGCCGGGATAATATAAGATCTCGCAGTCATAATCCTTGATAAGCTCCAAGGATCGACGTTGTTTCATGTTCAGATCTTTTTGAGTGAAAAGGTATTTGAGACTCTTATGATCGGTGTAGAGCTGACACCGAGTCCCATATAGATAGTGATGCCAGATCTTCAGCGCAAAGGTAACAGCAGCCAACTCAAGATCATGAGTTGGTGCACTTTTCTCATAGTCTTTTAATTGCCTTGAAGCATAGGCAATTACTTTTCCCCTTTGCATCAGAACACATCCTAAGCCAGTACCAGAGGCATCGCTATAGACAACGAAATCATCATTACCTTCTGGCAAGGCTAGGATCGGCGCTTGAATCAACTTTTGCTTCAGAATATCGAATGCCTCTTGCTGTTTATCGGTCCAAACGAAAGGAGTATTCTTTCGTGTTAGCATCGTTAGAGGTACAACAATCTTCGAGAAATCCTTTATGAATCGCCGATTTTAACCGGCCAATCCAAGGAAACTTCGGATTTCTGAGGCATTACGAGGCGTTTGCCATTTCTGAACAGCCTCGACTTTCGAAGGATCAACGGAAATCCCTTCGCCAGAAACAACATGGCCAAGGAACTGAATCTATAAGAATCAAAGTATAAAAATTCAAGTTCTGATGTAAATCATAGAATAGTTAAGGAAAAACAGCTCAAGACATATATAATAGAGATTATACCTGTCTGAGCCAAAATTCACATTTAGAAAACTTTGCGTAGAGTCTTTCTTTTCTTAATAACTCTAGCAATTGCCGCAGATGAACGGAATGATCAGCCTCCGTTTTGGAGTAAATCAAAATATCGTCTATGAACACGATAACTGATTTATCCAACATTGGTCTGCACACACGATTCATGAGATCCATGAATGCCGCTGGTGCATTTGTTAAGCCGAACGGCATCACGAGAAATTCGTAATGACCGTATCTTGTACGGAAGGCTGTTTTCGGAATATCCTCATTTCTTACTTTCAGTTGATGATACCCAGAACGGAGATCTATCTTTGAGAAATAACTAGCTCCTTGCAGTTGATCAAACAGATCATCAATCCTGGGCAGAGGATATTTATTCTTTATGGTGACTTTGTTCAACTCGCGGTAATCGATGCACATACGGAAGGTTCCGTCTTTCTTTTTAACAAATAACACTGGTGCACCCCACGGAGAAGAACTCGGTCGGATAAACCCCTTCTCTAACAGCTCTTGCAGTTGCTTTGACATTTCCTGCATTTCTGCAGGTGCAAGTCTGTATGGAGCTTTTGCAATAGGAGCCGCACCAGGAACTAAGTCAATGCCGAATTCGACTTGACGTTCCGGTGGCACTCCAGAAATATCGTCAGGAAATACGTCTGGAAACTCACAGACGATAGGAATATCAGATAAAGACTTCTTTTCAGAGTTGGATTCTGATAAAACGTAGCACAGATAGGATTCGTGACCCTTGGATAGATACTTATAAGCTTTATCAACAGAAATGAAGCAGTGATCACCTTTTCGCTTCTCGCCCTTGATCTCAAGTACTCGGCCGTCTGAAGACTTGATTCTAATGATTCGCCGGTTGCAGATATATGTAGCCTCGTTATTCGTTAACCAGTCCATGCCGATGATGACGTCAAACTCTTTTAATGGAATCAGGATAAGGTCCAGGTTGAACACGATATTATCAACAAGCAGAGTACAATTACGGTAAACAGAATCAGCCATAACATAACTGTTACTGGCTGTCTCAATGTCAAGTACAACAGGAAGCTTTGACGGGGACTTATATAATCTTTGAGCAAAAGATGTCGATATGAAAGAACGACTAGCGCCAGAATCAAATAGCACACGAGCAGGTATCGTATTTAACAGAAACGTACCGGTGACTACGTCAGGTGTTTCTCTCGCTTCCTCGGCTGTTATTTGAAAAGCTTGAGTCTTTGCAGTCGGCGTTGCAGCAGAACTCTTAACTGTAGACCCTCCAGCTGATGACTGAGACTGATAACGCGACCCGCTACGACACTGATACATAAAGTGTCCCCTTTTTCCACATTTTGCACATCCACGTCCTTGCTGTGGACATTCTTCACTACTATGACCGATCATGTTGCACGCGAAGCAAGTAACGTCATCCGGATTACATAGTCCCATGTGTGATCTTCGGCATCGCTTATAGAATCGTGGTTCATTCGTTAGGGAATAAGCTTGTGCTTTCTGTTGTGAACTATGCTGAGATTGTTGGGACTGAGACTTATTCGGCTTAAAGAATCTGCCAAATCGCTGTTTCTTTGGGGGAGACGGATTCATCGGGTTAGTAGACGGAGCATAAAGCTGATCGCCGTACTCTAAGTAACCTCGCTCAATTTGTCTAGCCGCTTCTACCATTTCCAAGTAACTCTTGTATTTGATCGCGCTCATCGGATGTCTGTATCTTGGATTGAGTCCTACACGAAATCTATTCATCTTTCTCTCCTCGGTAGCTACTTGATATGAGGAGTAACCGCATAGACGTGAAAACTCGTGTTCGTATTCATCAACTGTCTTCGTTCCCTGAGTCAGCTGCATCAACTGTACCTCCATCTTATCTTGTTGGTCAATCGGGCAGTACTTTGCATTGAACATTTCAAGAAACTGCTCCCATTCTAAAGTCTGAATCACCTCCTCACCATAGATACTTCGCTGGGTTTTCCACCAGGCACGAGCAGCTCCCACAAATAGTGCAGACGCATAACTTACTTTCTTCGAATCTAAACAATCAGAAATCCTGAAGATTTCTTCAGTATGACTAATCCAATCCATCGCCTGAATCGGATTAACTGTACCCTCGAAGTTCAGGGCACCGCTGGCTTTAAAATCTTTAAATTTGCAGCCTTTTGGCTGAGCTATTTGGGTTTCTGGATTTGAATTATCAGAATCAGATTCATTGGTCTGGACTTGCTTTTCTTTTCTCTTATTTTTCTTTTCTTCACGTCTTTTAGCTTCGGCCTCATCTCTGGCCCGAAACTGTTCTTGCATTATTTTGTTCTGTTGTTCTGAGTGTTGGGCTAAGAGTTGTTGCATCATTTCAAACATTTGTTGTGGATTCATGTTGCTGGGAATATCACCTGATCCTGATCCTGACATCTTCTACTGAAAATTAAAATCAATTAACTATCAGTTTATAGACTTAGATCTATGTACCCTTTTTCCCATCCTAATAGTCTGTACATCCTATCTCAGTTCAAACCACCTAAATGATTGATACATATGTATTGCTTCAGTTTGAGATCAAGTATACTTACGTAATACTTGATTCACTCAAACTAGTGCTCTGATACCATCCTGTGAAGACCTCCCCTTCCGGGTCAGTCCTCAGAGTCTAGGTCCCAATTCATGCAATACGATATCAACCATACTAAGATAGGGTAATTAAATTGCGGAAAAATAAAATTACATGTACATTACAGATTAGGATTTAAGTTTACATATTTCAAAATAAAGTTATAAAAGGGTAATATCTAATCTAATCATAATATCATACATTACATCAAATCTACCCTGAATCACCACAATTGTTGTCTTCCAATCAGTACCAGAAAGTGTTGAGTAGTGGTCTAAGAAAGCTTCAAAACTTGGATCTTGAATGACCTAAGTACTAGGTCCTGCAGGTGATTTTCCTTTGGCTTTTCCTGTAAAATATTAATGCAACATCTGTAAGCAACGCTTAGTGAGTTTATAGATTTTCAATATCAACATGCGTGTCAAGCGGAGTCATTAATCTTAGCGTGATATGTCTTGGCTGCCGCTACAGCCCTCATGATTGAGATATAGAATCATAGAATCGGATGATGTTCAGGCCACACTCACGCTTAAATCGTGGGGATCAGCCACATACTGGGCTAGCTACCAGTAAGTCAATATGGCGGAACATCGGAGGTCATTACCAAGTTCATAAGAACTGGTGAAATAGCCGGGTCTAGAACAATAGACCATAAGGGCTAGTCAAGCTGAATCAATCTATCAAATGTCTGATCCATGATGTAAGCATATGTCTTAGAAGTCATGATAGCAATGAATCATAAAGCAAAGTCTGAAGCAATATTAAATGCAATATGAAAAGATAATCAAATAGCTATCATGATCCACTGGGCAACACCCATCCATGGTGTGCACAGGTCTCAATCCAGCTGATAAAGTGAATATCAATAAATCTATCAGCAACAATATATCTCAACCGGATCTATGCATGTTCAATCTGAATATCTATAACTCACTGGTCTGGGTCTTGGTCAAACAGATATATGAATCTGCCACCTGAGTTATCTCAGGATTTTATCTTTGTCAATCTGTTCTGTCAATTCAAGTCTTTGACCCGCTTTTAAGTCTTTAAGTCTTTAAATCAATGTTCAGATATCAACTGAACCTGTCCAGAATCATATTATATCAAGGTCATCAGCTTTTAGCTTTAAAGTCTTTTATTTCATCTGATTCTGATAACTAATAAATCATACATCTTTCTTTCGTTCATATTCTTTGTTTCATTAAACTTCTTAAAAATCTGCACACACATATATATTAAAATATATGTAATCATGTTGCTTGGTTAATCTTTAATTCTAATTTAAAAATATAGAATCAAGTATTCGGATCCGGATCCCCAAGTTCGGACCATCCGGATTCGGGTCAACTGGATTCGGACCGAGCTGAACCGAAATGAGGAATCCGAATTAGGCCTCATGCGAAGTACATTATCCGAATTTGGGTTTATCCGAATCCGGACCAATATTCATCCGAATTGGGATATCCGAAATTGGTCAACCGATTTTATAAGGACCCGAAATGATATCATCCGAACCGAAACATAGGTCCGAAATGGGCACCATCCGAATTCGGTTATACCCGAATTCGGATCCTTACTTATATTTTCCCAGAAATTTTGTTCTTGGTGTTCATCATTTGTTCATACGGATTTTTCATAAAAATTCACAAAGCTCTTTTATATTAACATGCAACTTTATATTATGTTATATTATCATTTTTGGGTTGATTTTATATATTTTTCCCTATCAATAACATCATATATGGGTCAAAATCATCCAAAATATGACTCTTTTTGTCAAGAACACATTTTTGTCAAAAATTCAGATTTGTTGCTATTTTGGACGATCCAACCCACAAATTTTATTTCTGATTCATTTAGTAGCTTTAATTCATCATAAACTAGTAAAATTTTATACATGCAACAACAAATTTCATACTTTAATTTCTTGGTTTCGGTTTTACACTAAACCGAACCAAACATTCATATATTTTGAAATTAAAAGAAATTATTACCTCAAATTCTTGTAGATTATTGATCTTTGATGATGATTGTAACTCTTTAGTGTATTGATTCCTCAATTGATTGCAAGTTTATGGATTTCTTTGATGAATTTTGATGTTTGGCCGAGAGGTTAGAGAGAGATTAGAGAGAGAGAGTGATTTTGGGGTTAATGATCTTAATTGATCATTAACTTAGTTTTTATATATCAATTTATCATTTTTGCTATTTAACCCACTAAACTTTTGTAATTTACATCTCTTTTATTTTACTCATCTTAATTTATCATAAATATAATTTAAAATTATATTTATTTAATAAATTTTCTTTCTTAATTAAAATTTGCAACATAAATAATATAATAAAATTATATTATTATCTCAAAATGAATTATTACATGTTCGGCTAAAAGTTAGGTTGTTACAGTTTAGCGCAGCATGACTTCGCGGACGAAGTATAGGCGTGGTGGAGCCCATGCTGTAACATCCTAAATTTTAAGGATATGTAATTTACAAGTTTTAAGGAATTAATTATTGTATTAATGGAATATTATATTAATTTAAGCAAATTTTGATCATAATATTAGTTTAAATAAGAAAATACGAATTTGAGGTGTATAATGTGCAAATATGCCAAAATAGAAAATAAAAAGGGAAAAGTGTTTCATTTCAATCTCCATTCTCGGTCTCTCTTTGCCGTACTCTCTCTACTCTCTCTCTTGGATTCAATTCAAGAACATTAGGAAACCATCAAATTAGGGTGCAAAACTCTGGATTCAAGTGTCATTTAAGGAACTATAACTACTACAAGTTACAAATCAAGGTAAAAATCTCTCTATATTTTGAATTTGTGAGGTTTTGGTTCAGTTTTTATAGAAACCGAATCATAGGATTTTGATTCGAGATGTTAATGCATGTTGGAGATTATTGTTGCTATGTTACAATCAAGGGTTGATAATGTAGTAGACCAAATTTCAGAATCAAATTCCACCTCTAAGTATGATTTTTGTAATTACGTCTGTGTTTTAGTAGGTGTTCTTCGACAAAATGAAGAACATGGGATTAATTTGGTATATTGAGGATGAAAGTTAAAGTATAAAGTGTTAAAATAGTAATACTAAGCTTATATTTACAATTATATACTGAAACATGCGAAAATGGTCTAAATATAATTTCTGGAAAATGTTGGAAATTTACTAAGTATGAAGTAGGATATGGATGAACTGAATTCGTACCATCCGAATTCGGGTCCTGTTCATCCAAGTCCGGACCTCTGCATTTCGGACCAATAGCAACTCGGACCAGAAACCCATTTCGGACCATACACAATTCGGACCACCCCATTTCAGACCCTGCCTAATTCGGGCCTTACCCCTATATCGGACCGTCTGCATTTCGGACCATCCGAATTCAGATGTGGTCCGAAATCAGACCTAATTACACTTAATTTTTAGAATTTAAGTTTTAAGCAATTACTGACATAACTTCGATATTACCTGACTTTACAGATCATTGTGGTGTTATCAAAACACACATTGATTCAGAGACACGATACACTATATCAAGCACTGTGAGTAATAGATTATCATTCTAACATTTATTGTCTTTGCATTCACACTTTTAAAATTCAATGGCATGTTCACATTGTTCATTACATCAATTGGCACTCATGATTAATTTGTTGTTATTATGCACACTCGTACTTGACATGTAACACACATGTAGCCAGCGTTCATTTGAAAGTGCATCTATTTACATCATGCTTGCTCTGCATCATCATTACTTCACAAATCTGATGCGACCTGGACTGGGGCTGACAGCAGGCCACTTTTGGGGACTGATCATCCCACTCATTATCCTAGTCAGGTTCGGCACATCCCCGATCAACATTTGAACTGCCAACCCCATGCTTGCACTGCATGGTTTTCACATACTACGAAGCCTACACTGCCTGTTTACACATACACTGGGGCTTACACTGCCCATAGTCACGCAATGCTTGTAAAGAAATATTTGTTGAACGTATAATCGGTTATCTCACTAAGAAAATTAGCTTACTGTTGACTCACAATGTTTTCAGGCAAAGACAAAGGTGTAGCTGGACCTTCTTGTTAGGCAATTCAATTCACATCTCGGTGTCCTAGAAGCTACTTTGGTACATGGACGATATAGCTTTGGGGCTGGGATTACCTGACTTTAAAACAATGATGACGTTATAATAGTTAGACTTAATCACTATAGACATGTACTTTTATTGCTTTAGAGTGGAACTGCTTAAATCTAATTTAAGTATTCAATTTTAATTATCATGTTATTCATTGGGTTGTGAGTTGATCCTGGTGATTCTAATTATACTATCAAAATACGAGGGCGTCACATCAACAATTCAAGAAACCATCAAAGGTTGGAATAAAAATCTAGATTCAAGGTGTTAGAAAGGAACTACAACTATTACAACAAGCAATTTAAGGTAAATTTTACGGAAACTCTTCGAATTTAAGAGTTTTATTCTCGGTTTATGTAAAAACCGAATCTCAGATTTTTGTTCAAAAATGTGGATGCATGTTAATAATTCTTGTGGGTTTGTTTAAATCTAGTGATATAGAAGTAATGTACAAAAGAACAGGATTTGATTTCAGCAACAAATATAAGGTTTAAATTCAATCGTATAAGTGTTCTGTGTGTTTTGCATGGTACCGAAACAATAATATAGGTATCGTATTACCCCAACCGAAACACATATATATATACTGAAACCCACAAGTGGTGTACTGAAACTATGTATATACCGAGCCCAGTGCAAGTACACCGAAACCCACATGGTTTCGTTAATGTACCGAAACACACACACATATATTAAAACCCATATGTACCGAAACTATAGATGTTCTGAAACCCACTACTGAAACCTTGATACCGAGACCCATATATACGAAAACTCACATACACAAGACAATAAAATATATTTATATATTGAAACTACTACTACCGAGACCATGCAAAAGGTGGTACCGAAACCTTTAAGGTTTCGGTACTCCCTTCTATTCCAAAAAGCAGAAACATTAAAATTTTCATGTATATATATATATATATATATATATATATATATATATATATATATATATATATATATATATATATATATGTATGTATGTATGTATGTATATAAACCTCGGATTGGGTTTGATTAGTGAAAATAAAATAGAAACAGTCGGACCATCTTTAATTCAGTTATATGCAGTGACAAATTCTGGACATTTTGGCAATCCCAGAAATTGGAGATTAAAGTATAACTTTCGGATCAAAATTCCGAAGGATTAACGCAATAATTGAGAACACTTATTATTAAATAAGTTATTGAAGGGATTAATTGGAAATAATAAAACCATCAAGTAAGAGGATTTAAACATGAGTTTCGGATGTCGGTTCCGATTGTTGTAACACTTTAATATTGTAAAATCATGATGGAAATTGTTACCAAACATGTGTATGATATGTTTTACTTATGGAAATGTAACAGGTCCCGTGTGGTGTTGTTTAACCCACAGTTGGGTACTTTGTGAGTCCAGTTGAAATCCCGTGGAGAAATAAGATAAATTGAAGTTAATTAAAGCACCCACAGTACATATGCTTTCGCATGTTTATATCTGCTTTATGTTAGCTATTGTCTGCTGAGACATGTTGTTTCACTTTCGTTTGGAATTCTACTAACTTGCGTAGATTTAGATGCACATGTCCGTTTCTTTGTTGTGCATCTTTCGATGGACCGGCAGGTCGCATCTGTTATTCTGATGTTACTGCGCTATATGACCCGGAGCTGATCCCTCCGAGGTTCTGATAGGCAGTAAGTCATCCCCGATGTTATGTCTGTCTCATATGGTTGGTTTAAATGCCGAGCTTTGGGCTCGTAGGAGCTGTGGCTCTTTTGCTGTACTTTGTGTACATAAAGATTTATAAAATGCGTAAATCTGTGAATTCATAAAGATTTATAGAATGCGTAAATCTGTGTATTCACTAACCTTTGCTTACCCCTCAGTTGTTCAATTTTACAAGAAAAGAGAAATCCGTTGCGGGACCGTCTAGCTAGGTCATCTATTGAAGTCTTTGAAGATTCTACTACTCATCTTGGTAACAGCAATATGGGATTGTTATTGTAATATATTTGGGACGATGTAATATTTTTTGAGTATGTAGACGTAGATTTGAAACCTTGTAGCACCGTAGGCTGTTTAGTACATTTGTACTATTTTTATTATGTACTTTAATGCTTCCACAATTTTATTAAGTATTCAGATCATTATGTAATTATGTGATTAATCCTGGGTTTAATGTAATGGTGTTTATTGTGGCAAGGGTGTCACAACGTATGGTATCAAAGCAGTAGTTTGAGATTCAAGTGTCTGTGAGGTCTTGGTCTCAAACCTTAAGTGATGATATGTAGTGATTTTAAGTAATGATATGAACTAAGATAGGCTACAATCTAGTAGTCATATGGGATTGACTTTCATATGGGATAATGGTGGTGTCTTTAAATAAATGACATGTTACTAAACAAGTTATATGTTTTATATTTCAGAACATGTCTGGAGGAGGAATGACACCCGAAGAAACAAGAGAAATGATGTTAGCTATGATGGCTGGGCAAAATAAGATAATTCAAGACCAGTTTCGGGCTCGACATGAGGCCGAAGCTAAGAGAAGAGAAGAAAAGAGAAAGAATAAGGAGAAAGAGGGTAACAATGACGATAACCATGATGACAACACTTGGTCATCAAACAAACCCAAAGGTTGTCGGTTTTAGGACTTTAAAGGGAATGGAGCAGTGGAATTTAACGGACTTTGAGATGATGGTGCTGCTATAGAATGGATCATGACAATCGACCGGACATTCCGAATCAGCGATTGTGCTGAGAAGTACATGGTCCGATTCGCTACTGCTATGTTCACCAAAGATGCGGTCATGTGGTGGAGTTCTATGGTGAATGCTTTAACACTGGAGAATGTTTCTGTTATGACTAGGGCCGAGTTTACCGAGTTATTCACTCAACAATATTGTCCGGATGATGAACGCCGAAGACTGGAAGCGAAGTTTATTACTCTGATGCAGGGGACTAAGACTGTGTCCCAGTATGCTGTGGAATTGACGAGGCTGAGTCTGTTTGCGCCTCATCAAGTTGATACCGAAGAGAGGAAAGTGACCAGATTCGAGGCCGGTTTAGATATGGAGATCAGAAGGGTTATGAGTAACGTTCGCTACCCTACATTTGCTGGCTTACTAGAGGCTGCCAGAAATATAGAGCAAATTCTGATAATGTCAGGGTATACAATTGGGTCTGCCGCTGCAGCTACTAACCCGACACAGCAGTCACCGCCGAAGCGCCAACGTGAAAAAGGATATTTTAGTTCTTCCCTTTCTTCATAGTATTCTCCACAAAAATCTTATCATCGATCATCTGGGTCTTCTGGTCATGCACCTGCATACTTCATCAACATAGAACCGCGGTATTGTAACAAGTGCCACTTGGAAAATTTCGCCAAGTGCACTAATGGACGCGCCTGTTTTTGCTGTGGGGAGTTGGGACATTTTCAGAATGAGCGCCCAAGGAAAACTGATGCTTGCCATAAATGTGGTGTATGGGGGCATTACAATAGGAATTGCAGAAAGAATAATCCAGCTGCTGCAGCTCTAACGTCGACACAATCTTCTGGGGGATCATGTGGTGGTTCAGTCAACCGCCAGAATCAACCAGAAAGGGCACCGGCTTGTGCATTTCAGATAACAGCAGAAGAGGCAAAGGAAAACCCGGAGGTGGTTACGGATACGTTTATTGTAAATTCCATGCCTGCACGAGTTCTTTTTGATTTGGGTGCCAACCGGTCCTTTGTGTCTACTGTTTTCGCACAATGACTTGCCATGCCACTGTCTAAGTTATCTGCCATACTTGACATAGAAACTGCTAGTAACACTCTAGTCAAAGTAGATTGTGTATATCGAAACTGTACGTTAGTGATCGAAGATGTAGTCTTCAATCTCGATTTAATTCCGATAGAATTCAGTGAGTTTGACGTGATTGTCCGGATGGACTGGTTGATTGAGAATGAAGCTCGCATAGTCTGTAAGAAGCGAATGATAAAGATAACTACTCCGGAGGGGCGTGAGGTCTCAATATATGGGGATAGGAGAAGTGGGGATCTGTGCTTGTTGACCATTGCAAAAGCCCGAAAGCTTGTTGCAAAGGGATGTAACGCCTACCTGGCATATGCTATTGATGCTAAGGCTGAGAAGAAGACTGCGGGCGATGTGCCTGTTGTATCACAATTCCCGGATGTGTTTCCGGAAGACTTGTCTCTCGTGCCGCCTGAGAGACAAGTGGAGTTCCAAATAGATTTGATCCCTGGAGTTGCACCGGTAGCTCGTTCTCCATATTGCCTTGCTCCTACCGAAATGCAAGAGATGATGAAACAACTTTAGCAATTGTTGGATAAGGGCTTCATTCGACCGAGTTCATCTCCGTGGGGAGCTCCGGTACTGTTTGTTACGAAGAAAGATGTCACAATGAGGATGTGCATTGATTACCAGGAGCTGAATAAGCTAACTATTAAGAACAAGTATCCGCTGCCGAAAATAGATGATTTGTTTGATCAACTACATGGGGCTAGTGTGTTCTCTAAAATCGACTTATGATCGGGGTACCATCAGTTGAAGGTACGAGAAGATAATGTGCCTAAAACAGCATTCAGATGTCGGTATGGGCATTACGACTTTTTGGTGATGCCTTTTGGGTTAACCAAGGCCCCAGCTGTCTTTATGGATCTGATGAATAGAGTATGCAGACCGATGTTAGATAAGTTGGAGATTGTGTTCATTGACGACATCTTGGTGTATTCGAAGTCTGAGACCGAGCACGCTGATCATCTAAGAGAATTGTTGGAATTATTGAGAAAAGAGAAGTTGTATGCCAAATCTTCCAAGTGCGAGTTTTGGTTGCAACAGATCCAATTTCTAGGACATGTTATTCCGGGAGCTGGAATTTCTATAGATCCAGCTAAAGTCGAAGCCATAAGAAACTGGGAACCGCCTCGATCAGTTACAGAAATCAGAAGTTTTCTTGGATTGGCGGGGTATTATCAAAGAATTATTAAGGACTTCTCGAATATTGCAGTTCCTTTGACTGCATTAACGAAAAAGAATGCACCATTTGTTTGGGAAACTGTGCAGCAAGAAGCATTGAAGTTGTGGAGGCACTATCTTTATGGAACTAAGTGTCAACTGTATGCGGACCATAAGAGTTTGAAATATATCTTCAGTCAGAAAGAGCTTAATATGAGACAACGTAGGTCTATGGAACTTATTAAAGACTATGATTGTGAGATACTCTACCATCCTGGTAAGGCAAATGTCGTAGCCGATGCTTTAAGCCGTAAAGCATATTCTAAGGACTGCTGCTACATGATGACATCTACGATGTTAACTTCCCCGATACAGTTGGTGAGACAAAACATGAAAGCAGCCCGGGATCGACAGAAAGCTATCAAGACGAGAGGCATAAACCGATTAGTTTTGATGTGAATGATTGGGTTCATTTGAAAGTATCACCTATGAGAGGTGTTACTCGTTTCGTGAAAAGAGGAAAGTTAGCTCCGAGATTCGTTGGACCATTCAGAATAATAGAGAAAGTTGGAAATCAATATTACCGTTTGGAGTTGCTTGAAGAAATTTCGAGCATACATTCGGTGTTCCATGTGGGAAATCTCAGGAATTTATTCTCTACTGGCAACGAAGATTGGGCTGATCACCCCGAGCTGCAAATTGATGAAAGGCACCGATATGTGGAAGAGTCGGAGTGTGTGTTGGATACTAAAGTGAAGAAGTTAAGGAGCAAAGAGATTGAGATGGTGCTTGTACGTTGGAAGCATCACAAAGGAGCCAATCATACGTGGGAGACTAAATCTGAAATAATGAAGAAATATCCGCAACTGTTTGGGGCCAAGTAACTTCGGGGACGAAGTTTGACCGTGGTGGAGCCCATGCTGTAACATTCTAAGAATTAAAATGATGTAATTGATGTTAATTAGTTTGAATTTTTGAAATTAATAAAATTAGTTGGATATTTTGTAATTTATATAATTAAGTTGGATTATAAAAGATGATTACGTATCCGGATATTTAAAAGTTGGTTGCTAAATTCGAGAAATTTAAAAGCTTTAGAATTTTGAATTATTATTATGGAGTATGATGAAAATAAATGTTAGTTGTGATCTTTTAAGTTAAAAATCCGAATTTAAAGGAAAATCAGATAATTTGAGGGGCTAAAAGTGTCAATAGCCGAAACTTTAGAAAATAAAAGACCTTTTGTCTTTTATTTTGGTTCATTCTCTTTTTACTTTCTCTCTGCTCTTTCTCTTCCCCAAAAGAAACCCACGGTTCTTCATATTAACAATTCAAGAAAACATCAAAGGTTGGAATTAGAAGATAAAAATCTGGATTCAAGGTGTTAGAAAGGAACTACAACTATTACAACTAGCAATTTAAGGTAAATTTTAGTGAAACTCTTCGAATTTAAGAGTTTTATTCTCGGTTTATGTAAAAACCGAATCTGAGATTTTGGTTCAAAAAAATGGATGTATGTTAATAGTTCTTGTGGGTTTGTGTAAATCTAGTGATATAGAAGTAATGTACAAAAGAACAGGATTTGATTTTCAGCAACAAATATAAGGTTTAGATTCAATCGTATAAGTGTTCTGTGTGTTTTGCATGGTACCGAAACAATAATATGGGAACACATATATATACTGAAACCCACAAGCAGTGTACTGAAACTATGTATATACCGAGACCAGTGCAAGTATACCGAAACCCACATGGTTTCGGTAATGTACCGAAACAAACACACATATACTGAAACCCATATGTACCGAAACTACAGATAATCTGAAACCCACTACTGAAACCCATATGTACCGACACTGAGACCCATATATACCAAAACTCATATACACAAGACAATAAAATATATTTATATATTGCACCTACTACTACCGAGACCATCTCTCTTCTATTCCAAAAAGCAGAAACATTAAAATATTCATATATATATATATATATATATATATATATGTATATATATATATATATATATATATATATATATATATATATATATATATATATATATATATATATATATATATATATATATATGTATATAATCACCTCGGATTGGATTTGATTGGTGAAAATAAAATAGAAACAGTCGGACCATCTTTAATTCAGTTATATGCATTGACAAATTCTGGACATTTTGGCAATCACAGAAATTGGAGATTAAAGTATAACTTTCGGATCACAATTCCGAAGGATTAACACATTTAAATTGAGAAACTTGTTGAGACTTATTATTAAATATGTTATTGAAGGGATTAATTGGAAATAATAAAACCATCAAGTAAGAGGATTTAAACATGAGTTTAGGATGTCGGTTCCGATTGTTGTAACTCTTTAATATTGTAAAATCATGATGGAAATTGTTACCAAACATGTGTATGATATGTTTTTACTTATAGAAATGTAGCAGGCCCCTTGTGGTGTTGTTTAACCCACAGTGGGGTCCTTTGTGAGTCCGGTGAAATCCCGAGGAGAAATAAGATAAATTGAAGTTAATTAACGCACCCACTGTGAGTACATATGATTTCACATGTTTATATCTGCGTTATGTTAGCTATTTCCTGCTGAGACATGTTGTTTCACTTTCGTTTGGAATTCTACTAACTTGCGTAGATTTAGATGCACATTGTTGCTCGTTACATGTTCGTTTCTTTGTTGTGCATCTTTCGATTGACCCGCAGGTCGCATCTGTTATTCCGATGTTACTGCACTATATGACCCGAAGCTGATCCCTCCGAGGTTCTGGTAGGCAGTAAGTCATCCCCGATGTTATGTCTGCCTCAGATGGTTGGTTTAAATGCCGAGCTTTGGGCTCGTAGGAGTTGCGGCTCTTGTGCCGTAATTTGTGTACGTAGAGAGTATACGACGTGCGTCGTTAGTGTTACTCTTTGGGGTCTTCATAAAGATTTATAGAATGCGTAAATCTGTGTATTCACTAAGCTTTGCTTACCCCTCATTTGTTCAAATTTTACAGGAAAAGAGAAATCCGCTGCGCGACCTTCTAGCTAGGTCATCTATTGAAGTCTTTGAAGTATCTGCTACTCCTCTTTGTAACTGAAATATGGGATTGTTATTGTAATATATTTGGGACGATGTAATAATTTTTGAGTATGTAGACGTAGATTTGAAACCTTGTACCACTATAGCGTGTTCAATACATTTGTACTATTTTTATTATGTACTTTAATGCTTCCGCAATTTTATTAAGTATTCAGATCATTTTGTAATTATGTGATTGGTGATTAATCCTGAGTTTAATGTAATGGTGTTTATTGTGACAAGGGTGTCACATGTTGGTATTTTGAATTTTCCCGAATTCTCAGACGATATTAGAAATTACCCAATGACTAGAAGTGTGAATATATGTTGATGCTTTTCCAATACCTTTACCCTTAAATGTATTTTATTTTCAACCCAATACAAAAATTATAATTAGCCCAAATGATTAACTAAAACTTGGGTTTTGGCCTTTGGGCTATGGAAAAGGAACTTACAAGTTACAAAATACAATTTCAAACTATAAAGATTACTTCAAACAAGATTTTACATCAAAATCAAAAGTGTTTTTCAACTGACATAGCAACTAACTATTAATTTTTTTTATTAATTTGGATAACCAAGAATTTTGTTAATAAGTTAGCCATTAAACTTTTTAAACCAAGTTAGATAGATCATGACTCTACGTGGCTGTGTAGGTCTGGCAATCGGGTCGTGTTTTGGGTTATCATATTTGTGTTAACAGATTTTCGAGTTAAAATCGATACGATCCTAATTTGACCCGTTTACTTTCGTGTCAGGTTCGAGTCGTGTCAACTTTTCCCGTGTCGTTTTATGTCACCCACGAGTCAACTCATTTAGCTTTCTTAGTTTTTGGTTTTCAAATTAGATGTTTCTTTTTAAGGTAGATTTTCTGTGTCTGGCTTCCGTATTCAATTATTAAAGTATTTTATTTGGTTTTTTGTTCAATTTGAATTTTCATAAACATAGATTGAAATTTGAAACTACAAAACTCAAATAACAATTAAATAACACATTTGGACTAAAAAAAATAATTAATAATCATTCTTGAACATAATTATAAATTAAAGTTAATTGCATAGATGGTTCTTTAACTAACCTTAAATTGAATGTTTTGCCCTTAATTCAGAAAAGTCGCAATGACAGTGTTTTAACTACCAAAAAGTTGCAATG
This sequence comes from Centrapalus pauciflorus, assembly GCA_020465985.1. NCBI lineage: Eukaryota > Viridiplantae > Streptophyta > Magnoliopsida > Asterales > Asteraceae > Centrapalus > Centrapalus pauciflorus. The sequence goes on along the minus strand of JAANYP010001659.1, from coordinate 130,912 downwards.
AAGGTCATTTTTAACAGAATCCGTTAAATGGTGACGTTAGGTCAATGGTATTTTTGTCTTTGTAAGGATAAATGACCTTTTTTGCAATTTATTATTATTATTATTATTATTATTATTATTATTATTATTATTATTATTATTATTATTATAAATAATAATAATGATAAATTGCAAAAAAGTCATTTATCCTTAAAAAGACTAAAATGTCATTGACTTAACGTTACCATTTAGCGGATTCTGTTAGAATGGATCTTCATTGCAACTTTTTGGTAGTTATAATATTGTTATTGCAACTTTTTTTAAAAAAGAACCAAACATGCATTTTAGAGTTAGTTAAAAGACATTCTATGCAATTAACTCTATAAATTATAATAATTTTGAATTGGATTTTTTTTCCTTTTTACAATTAATTTCTATTTTTAAACTATTTTTAAAAACATAAATGGGTCAATCGGGTTGATTCAGGTAACCAGGTTGACCCTAACCCGATCCAACACATTTCGAGTCTCTTAGGCACAAAAAGGCCTCAGTCAAACCTGCTGTACATCTGAGGGGAAGATTTTTAATCAAACCTGTTGATGCTCTTTAAGGTTGAATTTAAGGCATGTTATATGCCTTATTGAAACCTAAAAGTGATTTGAAATATCAGCCTAAAGCTGTTTACCATGTTGCATTCGTTGCAACAAAGGCCGTTTGTCCAAGCTGTTCAGTCTGCTGAACAGGCTGGACACAAACTGTCTACGCTGCTCTATTCTGTTGAGCAGCTTGGACAGTTTACAAGTGTTCTGTTCTTTGTGAACAGAACCTGTTCTTTGAGAACAGGTTAAACACTTTATTGGAATATGTTTCCAAGTCCTCATGTATTGTTTTTGACTACAAGATCAGTTTACAAGTCGAAGACAAAGTGGAAAACAGAACTGCACAGCCTGCCCACACTGTTCTGTCACATGAAGACAAACAGATTTTTGAAAAGGGTGACAGACCTTTTCTTATATCAGAATGGCATTGGCAAAAGAAGAAAGATGCAAAGTTGACATTCCTCTTTTAGTTGAAGCCTTATGCAACAGTGACAAAAAGGAAAAGACAAAGATTCTGCCATGTGAAGACAAAGATACTTTATCAGAACGTGCAGAATGATGTTTTGTCCTTTTGGAAAGACTCTCCACTATCTCATTTGTCCAATGAAGAAGCTTCACCGAGATTCTCTTTTTGAGTATAAAAGGTAGCTTCTAAGGATAATGAGATATCAAGAGTGTGAAATCAGAACGTGCATTGAAGTGTGTTATTCCATGCATGCAAGTCTGCTTATATAAAACAGTAGCGTGTGTCTAAGCTATTCTTGTGTAAGTTGTCCATCTGAGTCTTGTAAAAACAGTGAGTGCTTCTAAGTGAGTGTATTCATTGTACCTAGTCTGAGTGAGTCTTAGATTAGTTAACCAACTGTTGTATCTGTCATCTCAGCTTGAACCTTTCCGCATTCAAGCTTGTTTGTAATTAACACTTGTTAATAATATACACAAACATTGAGAAAAACATTGTTAAGTTTTAAATAGCTGTATTCACCCCCCTCTACACCTTAGAACCATACACTTGGGAAACCTTTTGGGAACTACAACTGGTATCAGAGCAGATAGAGTGTGTGTCATCTCTAGATCTCTTATTCTACCAAATTTTCCATGGACAACAGTGCTGCAAATTCCTCATCCTACTATGACAATGGGTCAATGGCCAAACCACCAAAGTTCAATCATTAGAATTTCTCTAGCTCGAAGTGCAGAATGATGCTCTATTTAGAGAATTCGGATGTACAACTACCAGAGATAATAATGGAAGGTCCCTATGTGCCAACTTCTGTTACTACAATAACTCCTGCTATTGAAGGAGCAGCCCCTGAAATCAAAACCTTTGAGTAGGCCAAAGCTCAATGGTCTGATGAAGACAAAAGACTGGCTCCTCTGGATGCAAAAGCAAGAAATAATCTGGTTATCTCTCTGCCTGATGATGTGTTCAAACAGGTTGAGAAGATGAAGACCGCGAAGGAGATGTGGGATACTTTGTGTACCGTTTATGATGGACCCACAATCACACTGGACAACACGATTAACAATCTTGTTAGACAGTATGAACTCTTCTTTGCAAAACCAAAGAAGACACTCAGAGAAACCTACACCAGGTTTACTGCTCTTGTTAATGATCTCAAAGCTGTTGGGATCACAAAGGACAGCCTGACCCTGGTGAACAAGTTCTTGGACATCTTACCTGAAGAATGGAACTACTTTTCACTAATTTGAGAAATTCAGGTACCATCAAAGGTATGGATCTTGTAAACTTATATGGATCCTTACTAAATGAGTAAATGATGAGCAGTCAAGGCAGCAGAAGAGAAATGCCTTGGAAATATCCAAGAGAGGTGCTGCCTTAGTGGCCAGCGTGAGACAACCTGTTGGACAGGTGTGTGATGTGTTCACACATCCTGACCAACAGGCTGATGATGAAAAAGAGGAAATGTCCGAAGAGGAAGATAGTGCAGATCTTGCTGAACTTGATGATGAGCAGATGATAGCAATGCTTGTCAAAAGGTTCAATAAGAAGAGGTTTGGAAGAAATATGCTGCAGGGGAACTCAAATGCTATCAAAAAGAAGGCATTTGATAAATCTAAAGCTGAGTGCTTCAAATGTGTTAAAACTGGCCATATAGCTGCTGACTGTGTGTCAAAAGCTGGTGGTTAGTCTTCCAAACCATACAAGACTAACAGGGACGATGGCTATAGGGTTACGTACCTTATGGCCAAAGCAAAGCTGAAAAAGTTGAAAAACTCAGTGGCTTCCAACAAGCAAAAGGGACTGATGGCAGAGACATGTGACTGGGAGGAGTCTGATTCATCATCAGATGAAGTAGACAACAATTGTCTGATGGCCAATACTGATGTCCCATCAACTATCAATTTAAAACAGGACTTGGGTGGCCTTCAGCAGCTTGGAGAACTGGAAACGTACAATGATGTACAAGGTACAAATTTTTATGGCTTACATTTCTGATGAAAAAGTGAAAATGTTTGAATAAATGTTAGATGATTTAAAAGCTGCTGTTGAGAAGCATAATGTTTTACTATCTGAAATCTCTAAGCTTAAAACTGATCTTGAAATTAAATCTGGTAAAGTGGACAGTTTCCATAAGTTGGAAACTAAACTTGATGAACTAAATCACATCAACTCCATTTTACTGGAAGAAAAGAGAGAAACAGATGTAAAACATGCAAAGCTTCAAAAGATAGTTGACTATTGGTGCCAATATGCACAAAAAGTCAGCCATTGCATAAGTCAGCAGATCCCTTCACAAATCCAAGCCTATCTTGGAGGGGATCCTGACACAGCAGCTTCCATTGTTGAGATTAATAATCTGAAAGATGACTTATCCACTCTTGGTGAGCTTCCTAGTACTTTCATCCAGAAAGTTAATGGAAATCTGATCTCAACAAACAGGTTTGTCAGGCCTCAAAATACTGACAGCTTGTGTGAAAAAGGCCCAAAGGCTGATGATGGAATGTGTTCTCCATCAACTCAGCCTGCTAAGTGCTATGCTGATTCACACAAACAAAAGAAAGGAAAACATACTCAAACTGCAGCTGTGGACACTAAACCTGTTTACAAAACAGGTTCTGAGTCCAAAGCTGATGGTAAGAGACATGTTAATCCATTTGATGCTAAACATTTTGAAAATAAGTTTTCAAAAGGTAAGCAGCCTGCTTTCAACAAGGGTAAGTCTCATGTTGAAAGCAAATCTGCTGTGGTTTCAAATAAGTTTTCAAATCGTAGTGGAAAACTGGTTATAAATGAAAATAAGTCTTTCAAAACCAGATACAGTGATTATGCTGATAGGCAGCATCAATCACATCTCAGTAAGGACAAAGGCAAAGCCATTGCTCAGCCTGAGAAATCTGGGAATAAGTTTCCCAAACCTGTGGAATGTCAAAAGCCAAAAAAGCTTCCTGTTTTTGACATCTGTCTTCCCAAAAAGAGGAAAGAAAACACACAAAGCTGTTGCTATTGTGCCATCCACCCAAGCTGTTGATTCATCAAAAAATAGTAATAAGTTTGCTAAACCTGCTGATAAAATCAACATAATATATCAGAATGTGTTTCTGATAGCTCTTCTTCCAAAAAGGCCAAAAAGAGAAAATGCTATAAATGTGGGAAGAAGACACACATGGCCAAAGACTGTACTGAAACTGAGCACATGAGGCCTGTTGACTCTGCTAGTTCCATCATTGTTAAAACAAGCAGTGTTGGAAGTAACTTAGTCAATGAGAGTGGTATCCAAATTGATACCATATAAATAGGAAATATTAATGTGGATATCTCTAGCCCATCAACACATGTTGATGAAGTAGGAGAACTCATCTCTGTGATGAGTTCCCCTATAAGTAACTAATATTTTCCTATGACATTCTGCAGGACAAACAACCATCCCAGGTTTGGTACTTGGACAGTGGCTGCTCAGAGCACATGACAGGTTGCAAGGACCCGCTGAATGATCTCAGGCCTGAAAAAGGGCCAAAAGTCACATTTGGTGACAATGTACAGGGATCTACTTAAGGGATATGGAACTCTTAAAGCTGGTGCTGCAGTGTTCAAAAGAGTAGCCTATGTGGTTGGCCTAATACATAACCTTGTTAGCATAAGTCAACTGTGTGATGTTGGCTACAAGGTTATGTTTGATGAGCACCTGGGTTACATATAGGATCCCCAAGGCAAAGTTGTGTTGTGTGCTCAACGAAAGAAAGGTGTATATGTTGTGGACATCAAATCTGTTGATCCCACAACTGAAACCTGCTTTCTCACAAGAACCAATGCAGACCTAAACTGGTTATGGCACAAAAGGCTGTCACACCTGAACTTCAAGAATATCAACAAACTCTGTAAGAAAGAGTTGGTAACAGGTTTGCCTTCTATGACCTTTGTTAAGGATAGACTCTGCACAACTTGTGAGAAAGGCAAGCAGAGGAAATCATCTTTTAAATCCAAGCATAATTTTTCTATTGATACTCCTCTCTTCTTAATCCACATGGACTTGTTTGGACCAGTCAATGTCCCAAGTCTAGGAGGAAGAAGATACACTCTAGTAATGGTTGATGAGTTCTCCAGGGTTACATGGGTAATCTTCTTGAAGAGCAAAGGAGAGGCTGCTAGAGAAATCATTGGATTTGTCAAAAAGATGGAAATGTTGAACTCTGCTCAAGTGAAGCAGCTTAGAAGTGATCATGGTACTGAGTTCAGAAACAGTACTCTTGAAGACTTCTGTGAAGAAAAAGGGATCTCACAAAAGTTTTCAGCAGTAAGAACTCCACAACAAAATGGAGTTGCTGAAAGGAGAAATAGAACCCTTATTGAAGTTGCTAGAACCATGCTGTGTGCATCTGGTTTACCTTCATCATTCTGGGCTGAAGCTGTCAACACTGCTTGCTTCACCCAAAACAGATCCTTAGTGGTGAAAAGGTTCAACAAGACTCCCTATGAGCTGCTCAAAGGGAGGAGGCCAAATATTAGCTACTTCCATGTGTTTGGATGTCCCTGCTTCATTCTAAAGCAAAGGGACCAACTGGAAAAGTTTTAACCAAAAGCTGATGAAGGTGTGTTTGTTGGATACTCTGCTATCTCCAAAGCCTACAGAGTGTACAACAACAAAAGAAAGGTGATAGATGAATCTATCAATGTCACCTTTGAAGAGTCCAGGAATGCCTCCACCAAAGCTGTTCCTGAATCAGTTTCAGGAGAATTCAACTTTGATGATCTCATGCATTCAAACAGTGAAGAGGACTCAAAAGCTTCCACTTCATCCAGAGTGGAACATGCAAACCATGATGGACATGATGATGATTATGTTGATACACCCTGTGTGAATAAGTGTACTGACTTAATTACAACCTCATGTCCTGAACCAATCAATGCTGATTTTCCTGGATCCTCTGCTGATATGTTCAACAATGGAGAGTCATGCTCAACAAGTGAACAGGCTGAAGACATCAATATGTCTGACAATCTTGAAAGCTGTTCAACAGGACCTGTTGAAGAAGCAAACAACTTAGGAGAATCGTCATTGAAAAATGATCCTAACTGGATCAGGTGTCACCCCAATGATCAAATAATTGGTGACATCAACAAAGGGGTACAAACAAGATGAGACAACTTAGGGAACTTTTGTATGTTCTCTAGTTTTGTGTCTCTCATGGAGCCAAAGAAAGTGGATGAAGCACTCAAAGATGCCAATTGGATCACTGCCATGCAAGAAAAACTCAATCAGTTTGAGAGAAACAAGGTATGGAAGCTGGTCCCTGCTCCTAAAGGTAAAACTATAATTGGCACAAAATGTGTTTACAGGAACAAGATGGATGAGCAAGGTCGTGTCATTAGGAATAAGGCAAGACTTGTTGCTCAGGGCTATAGACAGGAGGAAGGATTTGACTATGATGAAACATTTGAACCTGAGGCCAGGCTAGAGGCAATTTGTTTGTTTTTAGCCTACGCTGCTCATAAGAGCATGAAGGTATTTCAAATGGATGTGAAGAGTGCATTTTTAAATGGGAAGCTGCAAGAGGATGTTTATGTCAAGCAGCCTCGAGGTTTTGAAAATGAACATCATCCAGGTTTTGTCTCTAAGTTGGACAAAGCCCTCTACGGTCTAAAACAAGCCCTTAGAGCCTTGTATGACACTCTTACTGATTTCCTTATGAGCAATGGGTATTCCAGAGGTAAAGTGGTTACCACACTATTCATAAAGAAGGTGAAGTCTGATATTATGCTTGTTCAAATATATGTGGATGACATAACATTTGGTTCTACTAATGAGCAATTATGCAAGAATTTTTCATTACTCATGAAATCAAAATATGAAATGAGTATGATGGGAGAACTTACTTTCTTTTTGGGATTACAGGTTAAACAAATCTCAAAAGGAATTTTCATCAATCAAAGAAAGTACACTTTAGATCTATTGAAAAAGTTTAAATTTGATCAGAGTTCTCCTACTAAAACCCCATTGGCAACCAATGGAAAATTGGATGCAGATGCCAGTGGCAAAGCTGTTTCAGTAACAGCTTACAGAGGCATGATTCGGAGCTTGCTTTATTTAACTGCTAGTAGAACTGATATTATGTTTGCTACCTGTTTATGTGCTAGATTCCAAGCTGATCCAAAAGAATCACATCTAGCTGCTGTGAAGAGAATCTTCAGATACCTTAAGGGTACACCAGGTTTGGGTCTTTGGTATCCCAAAGACTCAAGCCTGGAACTAACAGGTTATTCAGATTCTGGTTTTGCAGGCTGCAGGTTAGATAAGAAAAGCACAACAAGTGGATGTCAACTCCTTGGTGGAAAGTTGATTATTTGGTGTAGCAAGAAGCAGAACTCAGTCTCTACTTCTTCTGCTGAAGCTGAGTACATTGCTGCTGGAAGCTGCTGTGGGCAGATTCTGTGGATGCATCATCAGCTTGAAGACTATGGACTTGTGTTTAGGAAAACTCCTATTCTGTGTGACAATACAAGTGCCATAGGTATTTCCAACAATCCAGTGTTTCACTCTAGAACAAAGCACATAGAAGTCAGACATCACTTCATCAAGGATCACATTAAGAAAGGTAATGCGGAGGTAAGTTTTATTTCCACAGATGAACAGCTTGAACACATTTTCACTAAACCTCTTGATGAAAACAGATTTAACTATTTGGTAAGCAAGCTGGGCATGTTAAACAAAAGTGACTAAGTGTCCAAAATGTTCTAAGACCTTATATGTCTCACACTGCTCAAGTTTCACAGAACAGCTTAGACAGAACAGGCTATGCATGTTCTATACTTAGCCGTTTTCTGCAAAACTTGAACAGCTTGAGCGTATAATAGGTTTGACAAATAACAGCTTATCTGTCAAGCCTGATCTGATGATCAAACCTCCACCCTGCTCACTCTCTCAATCTATCATACAAGACATTGTCTTGTAACCTGACCAGCTATTGAACACAACCTGTTCTTACATAGCTGAACAGGTTGAAGGAACAGCTTGAAGAGTGAACAGCTTGTGATGACCCTGCTCATCACAGGTTTGACCATCAGCTTGGACCATCAGTTTAATTATCTTTCTTCATAATTAAGTTACTTAATGTTTGTTTTTATTTAACTTAATTACTGCGGATAATGTGGGTTTCGTGTGTTAGTGATTAAAAAGGGCTCAAGTGGTCTGACAAACGGTCTGACAAGGACAACCGTTCCGTTTTCCGTTAACGACCTTTTCAAATCAAACACCCAAATGTTTTTCTCTCATACCCATTCACATTCAAATCCTACAAATACCCCCCTACTGTTTCATCTTCGCCTTCCTCACTACTTCCATAGACCTCCTAAGAACCCTAAAAAATCGACTAAGTGTCTTGTGCTTCTGCTACTCTCACTACTTCCCAAATGGCTCACAGAAACAACCCCTTTCTACCAGTGTTTATGGGTGCTGATGTTCAAAAACATGCATCAGTCACCACAATGCTAACCGTGAAACCTACGAACTACCTTGCTAACCTAACCATCCCCAAGAACTATGTGGGGAAAGGCTACGAAGATATGGTGGAGTTCTTGAAAGTTCATCCGTTGAACTATGCCATGACTGCCACTCCTGGTATCCTGTACCAGGAGATGGTGTATGAGTTTTGGTATACCTGTGCCTACAACCCAGACACCAAAGTCATTAAGGGAACTATACTCAATGGGACTCAGACCATTGAGATCAATATTCATCTGATCATGGAAGGTCTTCGACTCCCTGTGGCTGACAAATATGATCAGCCACAGCCTGAAGATGAACAGATGAAGAATCTGCTACACTTCTGTCGTGTAGCAGAACCAAAAGTTGGAGCTACGTTGTTTAGAAAGGATTTGTCTCCTACTTACAACTTCTTATTTGCCTTTGTGGTAATGTGCTTCAGCAGCAAAGTTGGTTCCTTTGACCAACTGAGCCGTGATGAAATCCCTGTAGTTCTGCAGCTTGTGGATGGAACTACAATCGACATGGCAAAATGGATTTTTTCTGAATTTGAGGGGCCTAGTGCAGCAGTAGACACGTCCAGCTGCTGTTCGTTATCCCAGGTTTCTGAGCCTCATCTTCAAGCACATTTGTGGTGAGCACTTATATAACTCTCAGCCTTTACTTCGTACTGCTGCATTCCCTGTAATAGGGAATAGAGTTTTCTATAAACCTGTTCTCGCCAATGAGCCTCCTTTGTCAACACCAATGAGGAGGTTGTTAGGATTGGTAGAAGGACCCTCTGATGTGAGGGTGGATCCAGAAGTTGCTCCCAGAAGAAAATCCAAATCCAGGGCCAAACTTGTTAAAAGGACCCTGGACATCACTAAACCTGAGCCTGTCCACAAGAAGGCCAAAACAGCTCAGTCTAAGTCTGCACCCTCAGCCTCTGTGGCTGAGGGGGAGCAGGCTCCTCAACCTGGTTCATTTGTTGAACATGAAGCCTCTGTGGCACTTGAGACTATGGAACATGACAACCCACCTGTTTCTGACCCAGTCTCCAAAACTGTCCAGTCTGAACCTCTCATCTCCTGTCCAAAATCACCCACCTCATCTCACATATTATACCAACGCAAATCCATAGCCAGAAAGAAACCAGCAACCCAAACAGTCCAAACTAGCCACTCTGTTCCCTCTCAAGAGGGTTCAGTTGAAAAAGAAGCAACCCCTACTGCCTCTCCTACTTTGGGAGAAGGTTCAGCACAATTGGAGCCTGCTTCACTCCACCCTGTGTCAACCCCAATTCAGCCTAGACCCTCTGGTTCCTCCCAGCAGGAGCCAGTTGTAAAAATGGAGACAACCACATAAGATATTCCAGCCTCCCAACAGGCTGAGAATATTGAAAGACAGGAGTTCTATACACTCCATAATGAGTCCACACTGTCCCCACTTCATACTTCTATACACCCGTAGTCTGCCTCAATCTTCTGTTCCTCATGATGCAGCTGTTCTACACCAAACAGCTGCTGAAGGGCCAACCACTCAAGCTGATGAACCTTAGGGAATAGAACATCCCTTTATGCAAACTCCATCAGCAGGTTTCATCACTGCTGATGTTGAAATACAAATACCAACTCCCCATGATGAGGTACCTTCAAACCAAGGTACTGCAGAGGGAACCACCACTGGCCTTAATGGAGGTGCTGCAAAACAAGCAGTGTCTGAAAGGCTACCATCCTCTACCCACTCTCCTGATGATGCAGTTACAGCCACTGCTGAAGGACCCATCGACCCCTCCAAGCTGGGCCACATTACTTTTGCCCAGGCTATGGAGCTTCTTTCCAAAATACCCTCTTCTTCTACATCACATCCCCATACACCAGTCTCATCCTCTTCATCTCCATCTACTCACTCCAAGCAATCCACCCATACACCTCCATCCCCTAAAGACCTGCCTTTGAAGGATTAGCTTTCCTTGCTGACCAACAAAATTGGTTCTTTAGAAACTTCCATGTCTTCTCTACCCTCTCTCATTTCAGACTCTGTGTCTGAACAGCTTAGGGGATTCTTTGATATGTTCAAGAGTTTCTTCCCAGGCACTCCACAAACTGACAACTCCTCACAACTGCTTGCACTCACTGCACAGCTGCAAAATGTCTCCACCTCCCTCTCCTTAATTCTTTCACTCCAACAGGACTTTGTGTCCTCTATGACAGCCATATCCCAACAGCTGTCAACTCTCCTCACCACTTGCAATTCTACACTTCCTGCCACTTTGGCCAGCTTAAACACCTTAATAGGCTCTCTATCAAATTCTATGTCAGCAAACCTTGCTGATGTGCAGGACTCTCTTGAGTTACATCTTGCACAGCTCCAAACCTTGCTGTTCACAGCTTCTGATATGGAAAACATTCTTAAGCTGACCACTCTGGCTGATTCCCAATCCTCTTCTCTTCAAACCTGTCTTTCCCAAATTGCAGAGGTGAAGGATAACCAGGCTTTCTTAGTGCATAGCCTGGTTGGTTCCAAGCCTGCTGCCAAAACTACTTCAAAGCCTGCTGACTTTGTTTCATCAGGCAGACCGGTTGTTGAAGGTGCTGGTCCATCTCTTTCAATGAGGGAGAAGTTGTATGCCTCTAAGACTGAGTCTAAGGGGGATAAAACATCTTCTCCTAAGGAGACATCAGCTCATACTGGTCAAACAGCAGGTGCATTTGAAACAGGTACTGGTTCAGCTGAGGGTGCCTCTCATCTACCTGAAGCTGCTCAGCCTACTCAGGCTGAATCTCCAAACCCTACACAGTCTAAGGGGGAGGAATTCATTTCTGGGGACAGGCCAAGCAGCAGAAGGAGGCACCTCATACTGGAGGAAGAAGAAGAAGAAGAAGACATTCCTGAAGCTGTTATCACTACAACAGCTAAAGGAAAAGAAAAAGCAGTATTTGATCCTGAACAGCAGAAAGCAACACAGTTAAAGTTTCACAAAGCCAGGGTAAAGGAAATGGGTCTTTCCATGGATAAATACTATGAGTTCAGAGATGAACAACTTAAAGCCCTGGAAGCACTAAGAGAAGATGAAGCCTCTGCCAAAGCTGCCAGAACTTTTGAACTTCAAGAGGCAAGAAAAATCAAAATGCCCTCTCTGGATGTGCAAAAGAAACTGATGAAAGCTGCTAAGGGATCAGTTGGTGAGAAGGAAGTTGAAAAAGAAGGGGGTGCTCTGGTCTCTGTGACCAAACCAAAGCAAGCATCCTTTGCAAGAGCCCAGTTCCAGTTTGACAACCTGTCAAGGAAGAAGTTTCATGATGTTGCTGATAGAAGACTTGCCAAGGAGTCTATTGTCAAAGCTGTCCCTATTTCAAGAAAAGGCAAACAGTGGAAGCTGCAAATAACCAGAATGGGTGCTACAGGCCCTGAACTGGAATCTTATGATTACACTGATGTTGCCCAAATGGGATACAGGGAATGGGTTGAGCTGGTAGTTGCCCTGAGCCAGTCTAAGTCAGAAACGGCTAAGACTGTCAGGGCATATGTTAAGAAGCTGATTGAGAGAGTGAAGGATCTTGGCCTGATCTCAAAAGAAGTAAGTGAGGGTGTCTCTGTGACATACCCCAAAATAAAGGCCAGGAGGACAAGAAAGGATTCTGAGCAGGAGGAACTCCTCATCTTAATTGAACAGGGTGATTATGCTGTTGAGATGAAAGGGATTGACTACAGCCTGCCCAGTGGAGTTGAATTTGAAGAAGGAAAAATTATTGAAGAACCTGAGCTAGGGGCATATTTTGTAGATCCCCTAAAACAGAAGAAGTGTTTTCAGAGAGCTTCAGATCTATACAAGGTGGATCTGAGACAGCTTGCAGCTTTCAGACTTGCAACTTCATTCAGGCAGTCAAGCAGGTGGAGAGCAGCCATCTTGGACCAGCTCAGAAGCTGTTATGAGAGAGGTGAACTTCAAGATCCCAAGTTTATGATCCTCAGAGTTGAAATCCAAGATCTGGAGGAAACAAGGGACGAGATTGAAAAGATGTTTGAAGGACCACCACCACTGGAATGAAGTCCATCTACCATCAGGGTAGGTGAAGAATGGAAGCTATTCATCTGTTGGACAGGCTTTCCTTTATCTGCTCCTAAGATCAACAGTCCAAAGTGTTGAACTTTTTGTACATTAATTGTACTTTGCTTATTTACATTAGCTGTAATATACATTAGTACATTAGTTGTACTCTTGTAAAAACATGTGTTGTATTCTGTAATCAAAATCAGTATATATAATCTGATCTTTTACTTTACTTAAATGTTGTAATTTCTTTTCAGCAAGATGTATTGTAAAAATGTATAGTGATTATTGATTAAATCAGCTTAAACTGATTATTGCAAATAGGGGGAGATTGTTAGGCACAAAAAGGCCTCAGTCAAACCTGCTGTACATCTGAGGGGGACATATTTAATCAAACCTGTTGATGCTCTTGAAGGTTGAATTTAAGGCCTGTTATATGCCTTATTGAAACCTGAAAGTGATTTGCAATATCAGCCTAAAGCTGTTTACCATGTTGCATTTATTGCAACAAAGGCAGTTTGTCCAAGCTGTTCAGTCTGCTGAACAGGCTGGACACAAACTGTCTACGCTGCCCTATTCTGTTGAGCAGCTTGAACAGTTTACAAGTGTTCTGTTCTTTTTGAACAAAATTTGTTCTTTGTGAACAGGTTAAACACTTTATTGGAATATCTTTCCAAGTCCTCATGTATTGTTTTTGCTACAAGATCAGTTTACAAGTCGAAGACAAAGTGGAAAACAGAACTGCACAGCCTGCCCACGCTGTTCAGTCACATGAAGACAAACAGATATTTGAAAAGGGTGACAGACCTTTTCGTATATCAGAATGGCATTGGCAAAAGAAGAAAGATGCAAAGTTGACATTCCTCTTTTAGTTAAAACCTTATGCAACAGTGACAAAAACGAAAAGACAAAGATTCTGACATGTGAAGACAAAGATACTTTATCAGAATGTGCAAAAAGGTGTTTTGTCCTTTTGGAAAGACTCTCCACTATCTCATCTGTCCAATGAAGAAGCTTCACTGAGATTCTCGTTTTGAGTATAAAAGGAAGCTTCTATGGATAATGAGATATCAAGAGTGTGAAATCAGAACGTGCATTGAAGCGTATTATTCCATGCATGTAAGTCTGCTTATATAAAACAGTAGAGTCTGTCTAAGTTGTTCTTGTGTAAGCTGTCCATCTGAGTCTTGTAAAAACAGTGAATGCTTCTAAGTGAGTGTATTCATTGTACCTAGTGTGAAGACCACCCCTTACGGGGCAGTGCTCACCAGTCTAGGTCCCACATCATGCAATACGATATCAACCAAACTAAGATAGGGTAATTAATTGCGGAATTAAAAATTACATGTACATTACAGATTAGGATTTAAGTTTACATATTTCAAAATAAAATTATAAAAGAGAACATCTAATCTAATCATAACATCAATCATCACATCAAGTCTACCCAGAACCACCACGTTAGCTATCTTCCAATCAGTACCAAATAATTGTTGAGAAGTGGTCTAGGAAAGCTTCAAAACTTGGATCTTGAATGACCTAAATACTAGGTCCTGCAGGTGATTTTCCTTTGGCTTTTCCTGTAAAATTTTAAAGCAACATCTGTAAGCAAAGCTTAGTGAGTTTATAGATTTTCAATATTAACATGCGTGTCAAGCGGAGTCATAAATCTAAGCGTGATATATCTTGGCTGCCGCTACAGCCCTCATCATGATTGAGATATAGTATCTTAAGATCGGATGATGTTCAAACCACACTCACGCTTATATCGTGGGGATCAGCCACATACTGGGCTAGCTACCAGTAGGTCAACATGGCAGAACATCGGAGGTCATTACCAAGTTCATAAGAACTGGTGAAATAGCCGGGTCTAGAACAATAGACCATAAGGGCTAATCAAGCTGAATCAATCTTATCAAAAGTCTGATCAATGATGTAATCATATGTCTTAGGAGTCATGATAGCAACGAATCATAAAGCAAAGTCTGAGGTAATATTAAATACAATCTGAAAAGATAAGCAAATAGCTATCATGATTCACTTGGCAACACCCATCCATGGTGTGCACAGGTCTCAATCCAGCTGATAAATGAATGTCAAATAATGTAACAGCATCAATATATCTCAAACGGATCTTTGCATGTTCAATTTGAATATCTATAACTCACAGTTCTGGGTCTTGGTCAAACAGATATAAGAATCTGCCACCTGAGTTATCTTAGGATTTTATCTTGTCAATTCTGTTCTTTGTCAAATCAAGTCTCTGACCCGCTTTTAAGTCTTTAAGTCTCTAAATCTTTGTTCAGAATATACTGAACCTGTTCAAATTCATTCATGATAAATTCATGTTAACTTCATCATCTTTATCATCATCATTATCATGGAATTTCATTATTTCTTTGGTCATTGAAATCTGTAATTCTATCTGATTCTGATAACTTCTTTATTCTCAATTTATTCTCTGTCTCAATATTTCTCAAAAAGTCCTTTATTTATACATTTAACAATGTATATAATCATTCATTAAATATCAATTATATAAATGTTGGGTTTCGGATCCCTCTATTTCGGATCTACCCGGATTCGGATCATCCGGATCCGGATTCGGATTGCTCGGATTCGGACACATCCGAAGTGGTACATCCGGATTCGGATCATGACACAACCGAAATGATAATTGAATTCGGACCATTAAGGAACCGAAATATTTCATCCGAATTAGGATCAATATAGCATCCGAAATCAGAGCACCATCCGAAATCATCCACTCATCCGAATTCGGTTTCAACCGAATTCGGATCCTAATCTTCATAATTTTCCAGAAATTTGTTCTTCATGTTCATACTTGTGTTCATACGGATTTTATCAATAATCAACAAATTCTCATATTTATTAACATGCAATGTAATATTTTGTTGTAATAACATTATTTGAGTGTTTTTATGTAATTTCTTTGATCAAAAACACACTTATTTGATCAAGATCATCCAAAATATGATATTTTTGCCATGAACATTATTTTTCATAAAAATTCCGATTTCTACATAATTTGGATGATCCAGGCATCAAATTTTGTTTCTGTTTCTTTTATTTGATTCAATTCATCATAATCTATCAAAATTTTACACATGCAACAACCTTTTTCACAATTAAAATTCTGGGTTTCGGTTTCTCATAATATCCGAACCAAATATACATAGAAATTGAGATTAAAAGTGTATTTACCTCAAATTCTTGCTAATTGATGGTGTTTGATGATTGTTGTAACTCCCCTTGTCTTGATTCTTCAATTAATTGAACAAATCTTGAATTTCTTGGTAAGTTTTGTGAAATTGCCGTGAGTTTTAGAGAGAGATTAGAGAGAGAGAGTTTATCAAAATTAATGATCTTAATTGTTCATTTATTTGAGTATATATATTTCATTTAGTTTCATTTGTAGTTTAACCCACTAAACTTTTGTATTTTACATCTCTTTTATTTTACTCAATCATATCATAAATATAATTTAAAATTATATTTACTTAATCCATTTCATATTTATTTTATTTTAATAACAACATAAATAATATAATAAAATTATATTATTATCTCAGAATCAATTATTACATGATTGATAAAAGTTAGGTTGTTACAGAATGGGCTCCACCACGCACAAACTTCGTCCCCGAAGTTAGCTAGATTCGAACAGACTGGGATAAGTAGCTTTCATAACATCTCTGGATTCCCAAGACTGATGCGAACCTTTGTGGTGTTTCCACTGGACGAGCACCATCTGTATTTCTTTATTTCTAAGCTTCTTAGTCTTTGAGTCCAGAATACGTTCTGGCTCTTCAACCACGCGAAGCTTCTCATCTATCTGTAGGTTAACGTGTGGTAACTGTACTTCTCTTTCGTCAGCTACGCTTTTTCTCAAATGACTAACATGGAATACAGGGTGTATTCCAGATAAGTCCGCTGGTAGTTCAAGACGATAAGATTGATTTCCAATCTTTTCGACGATCTTGAACGGTCCGATAAATCTCGGAGCTAACTTGTTTCTTTTAATGAACCGTACCACATTCTTCATTGGGGATACTTTCAACATCACCCAATCGTTAACTGCAAAACTGATTGATCTATGTCGATTGTCATAATATGACTTCTGCCTGCTTTGAGCTTCAAGTATGTTTCTTCTAACGAGTTGAATCTTTTCGTGTGTCAACTGTAGAAGGGCAGGTCCTGCTATTAGCGGTTCACCTGTTTCACGCCAACAGGTAGGAGTTCTGCATTTTCTTCCATATAGAGCTTCAAAAGGAGCCATCTTGATTGTTGAATGATAACTGTTGTTATATGAGAATTCGACCAACGGCAAGTGGTCATCCCAGTTACCACCTAAATCAAGAACACAGGCACGAAGCATATCTTCAAGAGTTAGAATAGTACGCTCACTCTGGCCATCTGCATTTGGATGATAAGCAGTACTCATGGATATCCGAGTACCCATCCCTTCTTGTAATGCCTGCCAGAATCTGGATGTGAAGCGACTATCACGATCAAAAACGATAGACTTTGGCACACCGTGACGAGAAATAATTTCAGAGATATACAGCTGCGCCAATCTATCGAGAGAATATGTTTCTTTCATCGGAATAAAATGTGCTGATTTCGTTAATCGATCCACGACTACCCAGATGGAGTCGTGCTGTCTTTTGGTCTTAGGCAACTTCGTAATGAAGTCCATTGTTATATGCTCCCACTTCCATTCAGGAACTGGCAGTGGTTGCATATCCCCGAAGGGCTTCTGATGTTCTGCCTTAACCATCTGACATATTCTGCAGCTTTCAACACATTTTCCAATATCTTTCTTCATTCCTGGCCACCAGTAGTCAGCTTTCAGATCAAAGTACATCTTTGAGCTGCCAGGATGAATAGATAACTTGGACTGATGAGCTTCGGACAGAAGAGTGCTACGAATAGAACCATATTTAGGAACCCAGATTCGGTTTCCCTTGAGACAGTGAAGTCTCAAATGGTTCAGAGTTAGAAATTGTAGTTGCCCTTTTAGATTTTCAGAATCTATGTTCTCTTCTTTCAGCGCTTCAGTTTGAGCAACTCGAATATCTTCAATAAGATCAGAAGAGAATATAACTGGAGTTAGGGCATAACAGCACTTTTCTGGATATACTTTTCTACTCAACGCATCCGCGACAACATTTGCTTTGTCGGGATGATATAAGATCTCGCAATCATAATCCTTGATAAGCTCCAAGGATCGACGCTGTTTCATGTTAAGATCTTTTTGAGTGAAAAGATATTTGAGACTCTTATGATCGGTGTAGAGCTGACACCGAGTCCCATATAGATAGTGATGCCAGATTTTTAAAGCAAAGGTAACGGCAGCCATCTCAAGGTCATGAGTTGGTGCACTTTTTTCGTAGTCTTTTAATTGCCTTGAAGCGTAGGCAATTACTTTTCCCCTTTGCATAAGAACACATCCTAAGCCAGTACCAGAAGCGTCGCTGTAAACAACGAAATCGTCATTACCTTCTGGCAAGGCTAGAATCGGCGCTTGAATAAGCTTTTGCTTCAGAATGTTAAATGCCTCTTGCTGTTTATCTGTCCAAACGAAAGGAGTATTCTTTCGTGTTAGCATCGTTAGAGGTACAGCAATCTTCGAGAAATCCTTTATGAATCGCCGATAATAACCGGCCAATCCAAGGAAACTTCTTATCTCGGAGGCATTGCGAGGTGTTTACCACTTCTGAACAGCCTCGACTTTTGAAGGATCAACGGAAATCCCTTCGCCAGAAACAATATGGCCAAGGAACTGGATCTATAAGAATCAAGATAGAATTTCAAATTCTGAGGTGAATCATAGAATGGTTAAAGAAACAGCTCAAGACTTATATAATAGAAATTATACCTGTCTGAGCCAGAATTCGCACTTAGAAAACTTTGCATAGAGTCTTTCTTTTCTTAATAACTCTAGCAATTGTCGCAGATGAATAGAATGATCAGCCTCCGTTTTGGAGTAAATCAGAATATCGTCTATGAACACGATAACTGATTTATCCAACATTGGTCTGCACACGCGATTCATGAGATCCATGAACGCCGCTGGTGCATTCGTTAAGCCGAACGGCATTACGAGAAATTCGTAATGACCGTATCTTGTTCGGAAGGCTGTTTTCGGGATATCCTCATCTCTGACTTTTAATTGATGATACCCAGAACGAAGATCGATTTTGGAGAAATAGCTGGCTCCTTGTAGCTGATCAAACAGATCATCGATTCTGGGCAGAGGATACTTATTCTTTATTGTAACCTTGTTCAACTCGCGGTAATCGATGCACATACGGAAAGTTCCGTCTTTCTTTTTAACAAATAGTACTGGTGCACCCCACGGAGAAGAACTCGGTCGGATAAATCCCTTCTCCAACAGTTCTTGCAGTTGCTTTGACATTTCCTGCATTTCTGCAGGTGCAAGTCTGTATGGAGCTTTTGCGATAGGAGCCGCACCAGGAACCAAGTCAATACTGAACTCGACTTGTCGTTCCGGTGGCACTCCGGAAATATCGTCAGGAAATACGTCTGGGAACTCACAGACGATAGGAATATCGGATAAAGGTTTCTTTTGAGCTTCAGAGTTAGATTCAGATGAAACATAGCAAAGGTAAGAGTCGTGACCTTTAGACAAGTATTTGTGAGCTTTTTCTACAGTTATGAAACAATGTGCACCTTTACGCTTCTCGCCCTTGATCTCAAGTACTCGGCCGTCTGAAGATTTGATTCTGATGATTCGTCGGTTGCAGATAATTGTAGCTTCGTTGTTCATTAACCAATCCATGCCGATGATGACGTCAAATTCTTTTAACAGAATCGGGATGAGGTCGAGGTTGAACACAATGTTATTGATAAGTAGAGTGCAGTTACGATAAACAGAATCAGCCATAACATAGTTGTTGCTGGCTGTCTCGATATCAAGTATCACAGGAAGCTTCGAGGGAGATTTATATAATCTTTGAGCGAAGGTAGTTGATATGAAGGAACGACTAGCACCGGAATCAAATAATACGCGAGCAGGAATTGTAATTAACAGAAACGTACCGGTGACTACGTCTGGTGTTTCTCTCGCCTCTTCAGCTGTAATTTGGAAAGCTCGAGTCCGTGCAGTCGGCGTTGCAGCAGAACTTTTCCCTGTAGAACCTCCTGCTGATGATTGAGACTGATAACGCGATCCGCTACGACACTGGTACATAAAGTGTCCTCTTTTTCCACACTTCGCACATCCTCGTCCCTGCTGCGGACATTCATCACTGCTGTGACCGATCATGTTGCACGCGAAGCAAGTAACGTCTTCTGGATTGCATAACCCCATATGAGACTTTCTGCATCTCTTGCAGAATCGTGGCTCGTTTGTCAGTGAGTAGGCTTGCGCTTTCGGTTGTGAACTATGCTGATAGGATTGCTGAGATTGTTGGGACTGAGACTTATTCGGCCTAAAGAATCTGCCAAATCGTTGTTTCTTTGGAGGAGACGGATTCATCGGGTTAGTAGACGGAGCATAAAGCTGATCGCCATACTCTAAGTAACCTCGCTCGATTTGACTAGCCGCTTCAACCATTTCCAAGTAACTCTTGTATTTGATCGCGCTCATGGGATGTCTGTATCTAGGATTGAGTCCTACTCGGAACCTATTCATTTTCCTTTCCTCTGTTGCCACTTGGTAAGAAGAGTAGCCACATAATCTTGAAAATTCGTGTTCATATTCATCTACAGTCTTCGTTCCCTGAGTCAGTTGCATTAATTGGACTTCCATCTTATCTTGCTGGTCAACTGGGCAGTATTTCGCGTTGAACATGTCTAGAAACTGCTCCCATTCTAAAGTCTGAATCACCTCCTCACCATAGATACTTCGCTGGGTTTTCCACCAGGCACGGGCAGCTCCCACAAATAGTGCAGACGCATAGCTTACTTTCTTCGAATCTAGACAATCAGAAATCTTGAAGATTTCTTCAGTGTGACTAATCCAATCCATCGCCTGGATCGGATTCACTGTACCCTCAAAGTTCAGGGCACCGCTCGCTTTGAAGTCCTTAAACTTGCAGCCTTTTGGCTGAGCTATTTGGGTTTCTGGGTTAGATTTATCAGAATCAGATTCATTGTTCTGGACTTGCTTTTCTTTTCTCTTATTTTTCTTTTCTTCACGTCTTTTAGCTTCGGCCTCATCTCTGGCACGAAACTGTTCTTGCATCATTTTGTTTTGTTGTTCTGAGTGTTGGGCTAGAAATTGTTGCATCATTTCAAACATTTGTTGTTGGGTCATATTGTTGGGAATATCACCTGATCCTGATCCTGACATCTTCTACTGAAAATTAAAATCAATTAACTATCAGTTTATAGGCTTAGATCTATGTACCCTTTTCCCATCCTAACAGTCTGTACATCCTATCTCATTTCAAACAACCTAAATGATTGATACATATGTATTGCTTCAGTTTGAGATCAAGTGTACTTACGTAATACTTGATTCACTCAAACTAGTTCTCTGATACCATCCTGTGAAGACCACCCCTTACGGGGCAGTGCTCACCAGTCTAGGTCCCACATCATGCAATACGATATCAACCAAACTAAGATAGGGTAATTAATTGCGGAATTAAAAATTACATGTACATTACAGATTAGGATTTAAGTTTACATATTTCAAAATAAAATTATAAAAGAGAACATCTAATCTAATCATAACATCAATCATCACATCAAGTCTACCCAGAACCACCACGTTAGCTATCTTCCAATCAGTACCAAATAATTGTTGAGAAGTGGTCTAGGAAAGCTTCAAAACTTGGATCTTGAATGACCTAAATACTAGGTCCTGCAGGTGATTTTCCTTTGGCTTTTCCTGTAAAATTTTAAAGCAACATCTGTAAGCAAAGCTTAGTGAGTTTATAGATTTTCAATATTAACATGCGTGTCAAGCGGAGTCATAAATCTAAGCGTGATATGTCTTGGCTGCCGCTACAGCCCTCATCATGATTGAGATATAGTATCTTAAGATCGGATGATGTTCAAACCACACTCACGCTTATATCGTGGGGATCAGCCACATACTGGGCTAGCTACCAGTAGGTCAACATGGCAGAACATCGGAGGTCATTACCAAGTTCATAAGAACTGGTGAAATAGCCGGGTCTAGAACAATAGACCATAAGGGCTAATCAAGCTGAATCAATCTTATCAAAAGTCTGATCAATGATGTAATCATATGTCTTAGGAGTCATGATAGCAACAAATCATAAAGCAAAGTCTGAGGTAATATTAAATACAATCTGAAAAGATAAGCAAATAGCTATCATGATTCACTGGGCAACACCCATCCATGGTGTGCACAGGTCTCAATCCAGCTGATAAATGAATGTCAAATAATGTAACAGCATCAATATATCTCAAACGGATCTTTGCATGTTCAATTTGAATATCTATAACTCACAGTTCTGGGTCTTGGTCAAACAGATATAAGAATCTGCCACCTGAGTTATCTCAGGATTTTATCTTGTCAATTCTGTTCTTTGTCAAATCAAGTCTCTGACCCGCTTTTAAGTCTTTAAGTCTCTAAATCTTTGTTCAGAATATACTGAACCTGTTCAAATTCATTCATGATAAATTCATGTTAACTTCATCATCTTTATCATCATCATTATCATGGAATTTCATTATTTCTTTGGTCATTGAAATCTGTAATTCTATCTGATTCTGATAACTTCTTTATTCTCAATTTATTATCTGTCTCAATATTTCTCAAAAAGTCCTTTATTTATACATTTAACAATGTATATAATCATTCATTAAATATCAATTATATAAATGTTGGGTTTCGGATCCCTCTATTTCGGATCTACCCGGATTCGGATCATCCGGATCCGGATTCGGATTGCTCGGATTCGGACACATCCGAAGTGGTACATCCGGATTCGGATCATGACACAACCGAAATGATAATTGAATTCGGACCATTAAGGACCCGAAATATTTCATCCGAATTAGGATCAATATAGCATCCGAAATCAGAGCACCATCCGAAATCATCCACTCATCCGAATTCGGTTTCAACCGAATTCGGATCCTAATCTTCATAATTTTCCAGAAATTTGTTCTTCATGTTCATACTTGTGTTCATACGGATTTTATCAATAATCAACAAATTCTCATATTTATTAACATGCAATGTAATATTTTGTTGTAATAACATTATTTGAGTGTTTTTATGTAATTTCTTTGATCAAAAACACACTTATTTGATCAAGATCATCCAAAATATGATATTTTTGCCATGAACATTATTTTTCATAAAAGTTCCGATTTCTACATAATTTGGATGATCCAGGCATCAAATTTTGTTTCTGTTTCTTTTATTTGATTCAATTCATCATAATCTATCAAAATTTTACACATGCAACAACCTTTTTCACAATTAAAATTCTGGGTTTCGGTTTCTCATAATATCCGAACCAAATATACATAGAAATTGAGATTAAAAGTGTATTTACCTCAAATTCTTGCTAATTGATGGTGTTTGATGATTGTTGTAACTCCCCTTGTCTTGATTCTTCAATTAATTGAACAAATCTTGAATTTCTTGGTAAGTTTTGTGAAATTGCCGTGAGTTTTAGAGAGAGATTAGAGAGAGAGAGTTTATCAAAATTAATGATCTTAATTGTTCATTTATTTGAGTATATATATTTCATTTAGTTTCATTTGTAGTTTAACCCACTAAACTTTTGTATTTTACATCTCTTTTATTTTACTCAATCATATCATAAATATAATTTAAAATTATATTTACTTAATCCATTTCATATTTATTTTATTTTAATAACAACATAAATAATATAATAAAATTATATTATTATCTCAGAATCAATTATTACATGATTGATAAAAGTTAGGTTGTTACACCTAGTCTGAGTGAGTCTTAGATTAGTTAACCAACTGTTGTATCTGTCATCTCACCTTGAACCTTTCCGCATTCAAGCTTGTTTGTAATTAACACTTGTTAATAATATACACAAACATTGAGGAAAAGATTGTTAAATTTTATATAGCTGTATTGACCCCCCTCTACAGCTTAGAACTATACACTTGGGAAACCTTTTGGGACCTACAGAGTCAATTTCGTGTCGATTCATTTCTAATACGTTTCGAGTTCGAGTCGGATTCATATGGATCATTTTGTGTTGTGCTCGTGTCATGTATTCAGGTCGTACCAGAAATTTCCACCCTTAGCTGTGACAAGAATTTAAATATTTTATTCACTATTACAATATATTTAAAAGAGGGTTAAGGTTTTTTTGGTAGTCTAACTTTTAGATTTATCTCATTTAACTATTAAACAATTTCTTTTACATATTTACCCACTAAACATTTCTTTTTTTGTATATATTTAACCATTAAATTATTTGTGTACTTGTTTAGCCATTGAAAATTGTACACATTTGGCCAATAAACTCTCATACTATGTACATATTTGACCAATTTTGCTATCACAAGATGTACATATTTGACCACTAGACTATAATATTTTATACACATTTAGCTATTGTTTAATTCATTTTCTCAAAATTAAATACTAAACTAAATTTTAATGGTAAAAAAATTAGTTGATATTAAGTTGGTTGGTATTTCACTACAACTAAAATGTCATTTAGTGACTGAGAGTTTTAGTGACTGACTTTAGTTTAGTCACTAGATATCCCAATATGCCTATTTTGACTAAAACCTATAGTAGGTGAATCATCTTTAAAAAAAAAAAAAAAAACCAAACTTATTTTGCCCTATATTTTCATCTTTAACGTGCAGTCATTGAACCCCCTCTCTCTACGATCGCTCAACAGGCTGATGCCGCCTCCAAGGCTCCAACCTTGCCTCTCCGCCTCCGCCCCGTCTGCCTCCGCCTCCGCACTTCGGCCTTCGCTTCCGCCCCTCTGACTGTGCCTCCGCCTTCGGCTAAAGCTCCATCTCTTCTCTTTTGTCTCTGGCTTTGGTTTAGCTGAAATTTTAGGTTTATTGATTGCTTTAGTTCAGGTAAATTCTTTCTGGCTCTGCAATCTAGAATCATTTTTGTGTGTCATGCTGATCTTCTTTATGTTTTTACGACACAAACACACACCACACTTAGTTAATTTCTGTTGCTGCTGCTGTGATTTTATTCTTTCTGTTTTCCAGTAATAAGCACACCACACATGCACACCAGATTGTTTCTATTTACATGTTATATTGTTGATGCTACTGATTTCGTAATACACACTCTGCACAATTAAGTAATATATTCATGTTGAGGTGCTGCTAATGGTTATTATCGTACTCAGTCTGAGACTTATTCTTGGACTAAATTATTATTGGTCTGAGTTACGGACTGCACATAAAACACAGACATTCACTGTTCTTTCAATTGTTATGTGCAGAGAATTGAGAGGATTAATGGCGTATAACAGATGACATAACAACAAAATTAAAGCCACAAAGACCAGACCGAGACTTAGTCTCATGTCTGAGTCTCGGACTGCATATTATCACACACACACCTTCTGATTTACTGTTTAATTGCAGCAACATGAAAGGATTATGGTTGAATTATATATGGATTCAATTCTTCCATATTTAAAACGCACCAAACATGATACACATCGGTGTTATATATATGTTTGATCGACTTGTGTACGTGATTCCATATATATGCAGCCTCTGCTATAACTTCCTGTTTTTGTAACCTCTAGCCATCGTCATATGGGTGTTAGTTACTGCTGCTATTGGTTTTATGCAAGATCCTTTGTTAGTTCATGGTTTTTTCGATGGCTGCTGTCATGTTTGGGTTCTCTGTTGTTGTTTTTATTGTTGTTTTGTATGGCACAAACTGAAGTATGTTAATCCACTGGACATCATGTTATGGGGGTTTTTTTCTTGCTAATATTGGTTTTTGATTTGATCAGATTAAGCTTAATTGCCCCAGTTATTGTAATCTTGGTTTTCTTTATTGAAGTTATTCTGGTAAAAAAGTTAAATAATATTTCCTATTGAAAACTCAGCATCTTTGTATTCTGAGTTGAATTGTGATTGAAGTGGTACATGCATCCTAATCTATGGAGAAATCATATTGGAAATCACTTTTTACCTCTATTATATATGTAGCTTGATCACAAAGAGATTCCATTCCAACATTTCACATAGTCAGTAGAATGAATAATAATATAACAATGGAGAATTTTATATTCAAGATGCCTATGTTGAAGGTTGTTTAATTATAAGTTAGTCTATACCAACTGGTTTAAGATGAAATAGGCTACACCAACTAGTTTAAGCTATATTTTTTGTAGTGAGTTTGGTTTGTGATCCCAATTAGTAAAATCTTGAGTAGACCAAACCCATGGTTCTTGATATTATTTTTTGAGATCTATTATTGTAATTTTGGGTCTATACAATTAAAAAACAATTTGAATTAGTTCTTATCGTTATTTTACCATAATTTTTTTCATTGTGATTCTTGCAAATAATACATTCAGTAAACATGTCATCTTGAAATTACTTTCAGTATCTTTTAAGGTTCTTTTTAATTTCTTTGTTCTTTCATTGTATCTTTCTTTGTTTTTATCAGGGGTGGTACTAAGGATGACATTTTCAATACTTAGAAATTCATTGCTAATTCACTATGAAAGTCGGTGACATATGCCCAATAACAAAGCTAAATATTCCTCTTTGGTTGCTCTCTGATAGAGGTAAATGTTTAAGATATGTTTATTTGTTGAAGAATGAAAAATTGATTGAACGATACAAAATTTCTATTGCATGTTTGGGGTTATTATTTTCTGGTCTATTGGTAATTAGGTGTTTTTTCATAGATTTTTTAAATTGATGACACATGTTGTGACTTGTGAACTATAATATGTAGTGATTTGCGAACTAGTTCATTAGTGAATTTAATTTATTTTGCTCTGAACTAGTTTATAAGTTGTTGTAACTAATGACTCAACTTCTAAGCCTCTTTAGTTGTAGAACAATCATGATTAAATCAGCTTAGAATTCTCTGTTTGAGCTCATATTCTTTTCATAGTCTATTTTATTAGGGTATTGATGAATGATTTGTTCTTGTAACTGTGCAGTGTGTGCACACAAAATGTGGCAATGTTCCCTTGCAACGAGTGCCCGAAAGTTATCATTCAGGTGAGTTCGTAGCCCCTTCTCTCCATCTTCTTTAATTACTTCCTCTCCTAAATTTTTCATTTTTCCTCTTTCGTTCATCCGGTTTATACTTAATTCAACTATGTTTTCACTCCTGTTTTATTTCTTGATTTACAATCAAGATTCACAAAATCAACTTTTTTTTCGCATGTGGGTCTGATCGTATGTCACACCCCGTTACCCCGGTTGGCAACGAATCGTGACGTCGCGGAAGCGTAACCATAATCATAATGAACGACCACTATATGGACGTTTTCAAAAAATACATCGATATAACTTTAAAAGATAGAAATGTTTTACATAACCCGAAAATGATAAAGAGTAGTTCAAGATACAGAGACTTAAATACATAATTAAATTGTCCAAAATAATGCAATTAAATCTCCGACGGTTTGAAATTGAGTGCGACTCCTTAAGTGCGGAAGCTTAAAAATACTACCGATGTGATGGACTTGCCTTAATTTCCAGAAAATACACGCTAAAATATGTAAAAAAAATAGTTGGTGAGCTCATAGGTTTACACGTAAATCTGACTTGTATGGACAACAATAATAGAGATTGAATTTATAAAATCATAAATTTCATGTTATGTATTACATATAAACCATCATGCAACCGAAGCTTAATTAAAATGAGTTTGCCCTGTGCAGTATCCCCGACTGTAATACCGTGTGTTGAACATATATGCACTCGCTGTTAGCCGACCCGAACTAACCCGAATGGGGGACATGACTCCCAATAGATCTATCCACAATATATTCGCGCTTACAAATAAATGCAATTAACGATTCATGATATAAGGGCTGATTGAATCACATGTGTAATACATAATAGAAATGAAGATATTTTCGTGTCCATATAAAAACGAAGCATGTATTTCATCCCCAAAACATAACAGTGTGAAAATAGGGGCTATGAGAACTCACCGAGATTGCGATGGCAAAAACGAGCGTAAAAAGCTATTTAGCGTAAATGGATGGATGATGCGTCGAGTGAGTTTAATCGAGCCTTAAATGATAATAGGGACTTAATATCTCTAATATATGATAAATATATATATTTACAGATTTTTATGTCTTAAATCACCCAACATTACAAGTTTATAAATAAAACCCGCTTAAAACGTCAAGTTTATATATATATAATTTTCCAGCTTTTTCGGAGGTTTTTCGGCCTACTTTGAGGCTGTTTTTGACCAAGCTCCAAAACGTTTTAGGCTTTGGTTTTCGACGACATTAAACTACTATATACAAAGGATTTTTAGAATCTAGAACGGCCATTTTTCGAGATGTTTAGGTTGGTGAAAAAGCTCATTAAAAACCCTATGTTGGCCATTTTTGAGCTGTCAAACTTTCGGTTTCCCAAATAATTTCTGGAGGTCTCTTAAACTCCAAAATATATTATGAAAACTTCCAGATCTATATTTAAGACATAGATCTAACTTTTGAGACAGGAATCAACTCATTTCGTTAAGTTATGAATTAGTTATGTTTTTTCAAAGTCGATATAAATTTTCTGCAGAAAATCCGCAGTTTATAAACTTGAAACAACTTATGATTCTTGTTGTTTATTCAAAGACTACTTGTATAAAAGTTATAAAACACATATATATCACATGTTTTCATAATATTAACATTTTTATAAGGTGTTCATATATTCATAAACACATTTAAAGAAACAACTTAATAATAAAAACTGAAAACTTATAAACTTGAGTTTTTATGAAATTTGTTGTTGGTGGTGATTATATATATTATGCAAGACTTATATAAACATAAATGTATGATGAAATAAGTTAGTATTTAAGAATGAATATGGGTAGATGGTTGGATCTTCAAAGATTTCACCAAGAACACTGTTTAGACGTATTTCTTCCTTCAAGCTTTGCTACAAGAAAATGGCTTGGAGCTCCGATTAACTGCTCTAAAATACAAAGTAAGAAGGTCAGTGTGCAACACAGGGGGATGGCCCCTGTGAGGCACCTCCGACGCTCAAGTTAGTCATAGGGAGAGTAATAGGGCTTTAAGAAGATTGATATCGGAGAAATATTACTGGTATTGAATGTCTAATTGTTACTTACCATTTTGGAAAGCCATAAAGGGGGTATTTATACCTTCTTATGAGAACTTTTCATTGGTCTCCGAATGAGGACAAGAATCCTCCTAATAACCGGGTAAAAGGATTCTTCCAAAGGCGTGTGATGTAGACGGCTCCTAGAACCAATGGAATGGAACTGCCTCTGCCTCTGAGAAACTTTTTCTCTTATTTGTCTTCTTTTCAAGGTCAACGTAGAAAGGTGGCCAAATACTGTTTAAGGCTCAGACTAACATATAGGATATTTGACCCACACAAACAAG
Organism: Centrapalus pauciflorus; assembly: GCA_020465985.1. NCBI lineage: Eukaryota > Viridiplantae > Streptophyta > Magnoliopsida > Asterales > Asteraceae > Centrapalus > Centrapalus pauciflorus. The sequence goes on along the minus strand of JAANYP010001659.1, from coordinate 101,784 downwards.
CCCCCCAGTCTGAAGTTCTAGAAGTCTAGGATTTCAGACTCCGAATGAGTGGGAATTTTTATTTAAAATAATCGGTTTTTGGGTGATAAATTAAAAATATATTTTCCTCATAATTTAATGAAAAGGTTTGGTGAGATAATTGAATTAATTGGCAACTCAATACCCGGCTATTTTAGGGTTAATGATGGATAGGGGGTTTTTACTATTTATGACATCATTCTCATGATGGGACCTCCAAATGGTTTGATCTCCCCCCTACACGTGCCGCCGCCGGTTATTCTTTAGGATGCACGTCTTTTGAGCGGAGCTTCCCTCCCTTAATAAGCGGACCAGTTTTTTTAAATTCTCACCTTCTTCATTAATATCTTCTTTCTCTCCATTCTATTTGCTCTTCCGTTTCTCTTCGTGATCACAGGTTAGTAACTCCTTCTTTCTTCTCTTTTTAGTTTTCCTGCACCCTTCTCCTCTTTTCCTACTGTTGTATTTTTCTTCTTCCCCAATGGAAGAAGTAATGGTTAGCTTGGTGTCGCCCACGGTATTTTTCTCCTCTAGGTACTGAAAAAATCCACTTGTTTGAGATGGCTTGCAAGTCATTGGGTAAGGAACCGAGTGTTGCTTTGTTGCGGGTTTTCTTTAAAATAGGGATGAAAGGCGACTGGTGTGCTCTTACGGCTCGTTCAAAACCTTTTCCCCAAATCTTAATAGGAGGTAGGAACTGCCTGAAGGACTGGAAGGATAAATTTATATGGGTAGATTCCTCAGTCATAGGGGAGAATAGGGATTCTCTTCTTATCTAGAGAGATGAATATGATTCGGATGTGAATGACGTTCCAGAAGAAGATGAGTATGATACTTCTTGTAGGGATGCCTTATGTCGAAAGCGATTCCGCCTTCGTTCTTACCCGGAGGAGTTACTGGTGATGGCTGGGTTAAGCACTTCTTGGAAGTATCCTGGATACGTCCCTGTTCCCTTCAGAGGGAATATTGGTAATTTTGGGCGGAGTCTATTATTGTGTCATTAGTTATAAAGAAAAAACTATCTTCTTCCAGTTTATATATATATATATATATGTTTTTTATTAATTGTGGGTAAATTTGCAGAACTTACCATGAACGATCTGCTTACTGATGACGAAATCTCCGACGTACGCTGGGAGAGAAGGAAAGTAAAGGTTACTGATGTAGAGGCTCCAGTGGGGAAGACCCTGAGTCTTAGTGACTCAGATGGAGGTATGTGAGACCTTTTCATTTTTCCTTGTTTCAGTGCTCTTTATATATATGAGATATTCACCCCTCCCTCCTTTTTTAGATGAAGATGAAGATGACCCTCATGCTACTCCTGCCTCTGGATCAAAGAGGAAAAAGAAGCCTTCTGAGCATAGTTCTTCCCGAAAATCTGCTCGTTTGCGGAATCAAGCTTCTGTTAGTCCTGCTGAGGGAACTGCTTCTTCTCGGGGAAAGGTGGGAAACTTGGCTGGACGCCCTCCTCGCAATCCAGTGCAAAAGGGGAAAATCACAGAGGGGTCCTCTGCTGTTCCTGGTACACCTCCTTTCGGAGTTACTTATGCTCCTGGTACCTTAGCTTCTAGCACTTCCCCTGAATCGGCAGTGCAATTGAATTTTGCAAATGTGGGAGATTTGACAAAACTCTTGGACCCAGAGTTAGCTGCTAAAGCAGCAGAGTTATCCAATGGTTTTTCTGCAATCCTTATTGAGCTTAGTAGAAGGATTGTTCGTAAATCGGCTTAGATGGAGAAAATGCTTGTTTCCCTTAAAGATTTGGAACAATGTGAGACTCTTTTAAAAGAAGAAGTTCGCCTGAAAATGAGTTGGAGGAGAAATTGAAGGGGAAGGAGTCTGAATTGGAGCGTTTACAGCTGTCTCTGAATGTTAAGACAAGAGATTATAAGGATGTTTGTGAAATGAATGATATGTTAGTGAAGAAGAGTGAGGATGATGAGGTGCAATTTAAAGCTTTGGTAGAGGAGAAAAAGAAATTGGAGGATCGAAACAAGGTGTTAGAGGAGGAGAGGGGGAAACTTATAACGGAGGGGTTTAAGCATGTGTTTTTTAATCAAATTCAAAAGTCTGAATTAATGGAGCCTTTGAGGGCTGTTCAGAGGGCAGCTCTTCGCCTGGGTCGTCATCAAGGTATTATCTCTACTCAGAGTAAGCATCTTCCTGACTCGGATGTTTCTGATGTAGATGGGTATTGTGAGGAGGCTAAAGAGGAGTTGGAGGTTGCTTTAGCTTCTGCCAAAAATAATAAGTTTGAGTACCTGACCTTTGTTTCTGCTGACCCAGCAAGGCCTCTGGAAGACATCTTCAAGCCGCTGAGGAGACCCTGCCTTCAGCTTGAATTAGTTGTTTTACCTAATGTTCCTGTTTGCAAGACTGTTTCTTTATTTTGTTAGCACTATCCTCTTGTTATAAGTACTATGTTTGTGTGACCAGCACTATGATTTGCTTGGTTTTAGAATGTCGTTGGTGTTTACTGTATTCCTATTGTATGGTTACTTTTGGAATTGACAGTGTTTCTAACCGATGAGTGTTGTTTGAGAATATTACTCTCTGATATGCAGTTTTATGGAGTTGGAAGGAGCCTGATGGCCCTTCTCTTCCTTTGCTTTGATCAATATAAAAAAGAGTGTAAATTTCCCTACTGGGAGAAAACACTAAACCTGGGAGGAGGTTGATTGAACGCAAGTAGCCTGGGTTTCTTAGTTAAGAATAACTTGAAGAATGAAACCAAGAGTCTATTAATGTTTGCTTTGCCCAAAGGCATGGTACATTCACAAAACATTGCATTCATAGGTTAAGCAACTAGTTTAAAATTCCTAATGACAAGATAGTCAATTACAATAGCTGGTTACATGAAATTACATGTAAAATCGCCGTAAATTGTTGACATGCCAAGTACGTGGGATAAGTGAGCCTCCCATAGTTTCCAATTGATAGGATCCGATATTACATACTCTGTTGACTCGGTAAGGGCCCTCCCAATTGGGTCCTAATTTTCCTTGATCTTCTATTCGACTGGCTTCATTTTTCCTGAGGACCAGGTCACCCACTTGGAAGGAAGTGGTCTTAACCTTCTGGTCATAGTACCTCCGCATGGCCTGCTTGTGATAGGCCTCTCTTATGGCTGCAATTTCTCTTTTCTCCTCCAATAAGGTTAAATTCACCATTCTCTCCGAAAGATTGGTTTCTGGTTCGTAGTTGCTCCGTCTGTACGTAGGAACACTCACCTCAATGGGCAACATAGCCTCTGATCCATAAACCAGGCTGAAGGGTGTTTCTCCATGACTGCTTTTCTGTGTTGTTCTACTTCCCCATAAGACATTGGGAAGTTCTTCTACCCATCCAGTAGTAGCTCCTTCTAATCTTTTCTTGATCCCTTTCACTATCTCCCTGTTTGTTACTTCTACTTGGCCATTTGCTTGTGGATGGGCCACAGATGTAAAGTTTGATGGATTTGCATCTCCTCACACCAAGATTTGAACGGGTAGTCTGCGAATTGCTTCCCATTATCACTTACAATGGTGTGAGGCAAACCGAAGCGACAAACGATGCTATTCCATACAAAATTCAACACATGTTTCCCAGTGATGGTAGCGAGAGGTTTGGCCTCCACCCATTTGGAGAAGTAATCTATAGCTACTAGGAGGAATTTCACCCTTCCAGGCGCCTCTAGGAAAGGCCCTACTATATCAATACCCCACTTTTCGAAGGGCCAGCATCCTCCCATTGGAATCATCACATGTTTGGGCTGACGGGCGATTCTAGCATGAATTTGGCAAGAGTGACAAGCCTGCAATTCCTTTTCAGCATCCCGATAATTGGTAGGCCAAAAGTATCCTAGTCGCATGACTTTAGTGACTATCTTCCTTACTCCAGAATGCATTCCGCATGACCCCATATGGACCTCTTGAAGCACATTAGAAGCTTGTCTTGGTCCCACACATCGTAACCAAGGCATTAGATAAGCCCTTCTGTACAACACTCCTTCCTTTTCTACATAGAGGGGGGCTTTCCGCTGTATTTTCCGAGATTCCTCCTTGTCAGCTGGTAGTTGGCTATATTTTAAGTAGGCCAGAAGAGGTGTCATCCAGTTATCCCCCCTCTTCTTCTACCAGACCTACCATGGTGGTTATTGTTGAGGGTTCCCTCAAGACTTCAACAAGGACCTCTTTAGTTAAGTGAGAAAACGCCACCGAAGCCAATTTGCTCAAAACATCTGCTTTCTTATTCTTGCCTCTTGGTATCTGCTGGATTTCCCACTGTTGGAACTTTTTTAACCTATCTTGTACCAGGAGTAAATAGCTTTTCATGGAGTCTTCTCTAGCTTCAAACGAGCCCATCACTTGATTTGCCACCAGTTGGGAATCCACCTTGATTAATAGGCTTGTTATCCCCATTTCGTTAGCTATTCGGAGTCTGGCTAACAATGCTTCATACTCTGCTTCATTATTAGAGGTCAAGAATTCGAACCTGAGAGCATAAGTGCACTCTTTTCCTTCTGGACTAATCAGTAGAAGCCCAGCACCTGCTCCCTCTGCACTAGAAGCACCATCTGTATAAAGGATCCATCTTTGGTAATCTTCTTCCGGACTCCTCTTTCCTGGGCAAATAACTTCGCTGCTGAGGGGGAGATCTCCTTCATCCATAGGTATTTCTGCTATAAAATCAGCCAATACCTGCCCCTTTACCGCTGTTCGAGGCTCGAAAATAATTTTGTAACCCCCCAGTTCAATGGCCCACTTGGCTAACCTCCCTGATTTCTCAGGTTTGGCTAGTACCTGCTTGAGAGGATGATCAATCATAACCTTGATGGTATGAGCTTGGAAGTACCTGCGTAACTTTCGAGCAGCATGCACCAAAGCTAGTGCTAACTTTTCCAGGGGAGGGTATCTTTCTTCAGCTCCCTGTAAAGTTTTGCTAACAAAGTAAATTGGTACCTGTTTTCCCTTCCGCGTAGCAAGTAATGCGCAGCTGACGGATTGGTTTGAAGCAGCCAAATATAATACCGAATCCTCTCCACGTACGGGAGCTGTGAGAGTTGGAAGCTCTTTCATATATCTCTTAACCTCTGCAATAGCTTCTTCTGCTTCAGCTGTCCACCTATATTGGTTCTTTTCTAAACAGCCTTTCAAGGTTTTAAAGAAAGGGACGGACTTTTCAGCCGCCCTGGAAAAGAAACGGCTTAGAGCTACCAGCTTTCCATTGAGACTTTGAACCTCTTTGATTGTGGAAGGAGACTTCATAGAACTGATATCTTTGATCTTCGCAGGGTCTACTTCAATTCCTTCTGGAGTAATGAGGTGGCCTAGGAAATGACCTTTTTCCATCCCAAAAGAGCATTTTCTGGGATTAAGCTTCATATTGATTCTTAGAAGAGTTGAAAAGGTTTCTTTGACATCCTCCAGAAGCTCTTCCTCTGTTCTGCTCTTTATGACCATGTCGTCCACATAAGCCTCCAAGTTCCTCCCTATCTAACCTCCGAATAACTTATCTACCAACCTTTGATAGGTAGCGCCGACATTCTTTAGGCCAAATGGCATTTTTTGGTAACAGAAGACTCCTCCATTGGTGTGGAATGTTGTCTTCTCTTCATCTTCTTTAGCCATCAATATTTGATGGTATCCTTTGTATGCATCCAAAAAACACTTCCATCGAAATCCAAATAAAGATTCGATCTTCCAATCAATCTCAGGCAGGGGGTAACAATCTTTGGAAGTTACCTTATTTAAGTCAGTGAAATCCACACACATTCGCCAACTTCCATCTCCTTTTTTAACCATGACCGGATTGGCTACCCAGGAAGGGTATTTTACTTCGCGTAATATGCCTGCCTTGACAAGTTTATCAACCTCTTCGTCAACAGCTTGACTGCGCTCTGGGGCTAATGTTCTCTTCTTCTGCCGTATTGGCTCCACTGTCGGAGGTATTCGGAGGTGATGCACGGTGCTGTATGACTTTTCTCCTGAAAGGATGACTTCCTTGGGAATGCCCGTCATGTCTGAGGGAGACCATGCAAATACCTCTATGCTTTTCTTCAGTAATTCAATCAATTTGCTTCTTCCCTTGGGGGTCATATTCATACCCACTCTGACTGACTGTTCCGGATACCTTTCGTTGATGATGACCTCCTCTTTCTTATTCGGAGGTTCCTTGTCTTCTTCTTTCTCTTCCTGCTGGATGCTTTTACATTCCATGATTGATAGCTTCTCGGAGGTCAGAGTGGCCAACCCCTGAGATGTGGGGAATTGCACCATGGCATGGGGGGTAGACATGATCATCTCCAGCTTGCTCATGGTTGTCCTTCCCAGAATAATGTTGTAAGGAGATGGTGATCTAATGACCAAGAATTCCAAAATCTCCTTCTTCTACCTTGGGTACTTTCCAATCAACACAGGAAGAGTAATTCGTCCTTCAGGCCATCGCGTTTCTCCCGAAAATCCCACTAAAGGAGTGGTGGATGGTTGCAACAGATATTTTTCAGCCTTTGATAATTTATCAAAGCAATGGCCGTACAAGACCTCACAAGCACTTCCGGTATCACAGTATACCTTACGAATAAGATGTCCCTCTATCTGGATACTTATCAATACTGGGTCAGTGGAAAAAAGTGATGTGGAGGATGATGAACTAACCTCCGCGCGAGTAGTTTTTTGTCTTTTTGAATCTTCTCCTTTTCTCACCATGTGGATCTCATGAGTTGCTTTGGGAGCAGCTTCTTGCGATTTTCCTTCCTTCTGCCATAAAGATTTTTTGGCCTCTGAGCTTTCAACCTCCTTTTTCGGTTGTCTTAGGTTTTTTACCAGGTGTCCCAGCTTACCTGTTTTTACTGCTTCCTCAACCTGCTTTCGGAGCTCTGTACAATAATTAGTATCATGGCCATAGTCTTCATGGAAATCACAATACCTGCTTTTATCCTTGTTTTTCTGATTTCCCATCATCCTGGGGGGAGGACGAAAGGATGAACTTATTTTCTCTGTGGCCAATATCTCCTGAGGGGTTTTGGATAAAGTGGACAACAGCCCATGAGAGGGTGATCTAGGGGAGGAATGATGGCCATAACCACCTGATTATCTTCTAGAGTAGGGGGAAAACCTACTTGGAGGTTTGCTCCTTGACGGCTTGTCGGAGGTAGGACTGCGTCCTCTTCTTTCTCCCCCCCTTCCTTGTTCACTGGAACTTCCTTTTTTCGGTCCCTGCGCACCGTAAACAGCTGTTTCTTTAGATCTTATGAAAGAGTATACCTTATCCAAAAGAACTTGATAGGATTCCGGCAAGTCTGCTGAAAGGATTTCCACCAGCTGCCTGGTCCGTAGGCCATGAATGAAACCAGAGATTTTAGTATCTTCATTCAGGGCCCTGATCTACTGGCTTTCCATGTTGTACCGCTCCACAAAAGATCTTACAGTTTCTCCTTCCGCCTGTTTGATATTATGAACCTCCAAGTGGGTTTTGGTATATTTCTTCTGTTGCATGAAGTTGGTTCTGAACTTTGTTTTGAGTTCCTCAAAGGTGTTGATAGAAGATGGTGTGAGACTTTCAAACCATAACCTGGCAGTTCCCTTGAGAGTCATGGGGAACTGACATGATACAGGCATTGACCACTTCGATATCTTCATAATACCTGCAAAGAGACGTAAATGATCATCTGGATCTCCCAGCCCTTCATATACTCTTATATTCGTGGGGAGTTTTAATCCTTCTGGAAGAGGAAAGTCCTCGATCCACTTTACAAACGGTGATGCTTCTGTCGTGCCGCTTATGTGTTCTCCCTGCCGTGTTATAGCTTGTCTCGCCAGATCCTCATTAGATACTCTTTCCATGCGAGACATATCTCCACCTCCCTGTGGCTGCTGCATGGCTTGAATGAAGGGGTTTAGAATCCAACCGTGAGGGAATCCTGGATATTGGCCCCACACTTGGGGATGATGTAGGGATGGAGGAGTGGGGTAAGGAGGAGCGAATCTCCAATGCTCCCCATAGTTTACCTTAAGAAGTCCTCTATTTTCTGTATTGAAAGATGACGGGTTACCTTCCCTTGTGGATTGGAAGCCTCCACCTACTGCTTGTTGGAAACCTGATAGGGGAGGGGGAAAAATCCTCTCTCCTGGCCTCCTAAAGGGATGGCTGTGACCACTGTAGACATGGTGTTTACATGAGTCTGACTTGAGGAGAATTTCATACCTACTGTGGTTACCATGGTTTCTTCGGACACCATGTTAGGAAGTTCTTCGGATATCGCTTCCCCTTCCGCATAAGGATACAGACATGTTCGTACTCCAGCTAGTGTGTTTCTCCTTTCTGTTTCACGTATCATCATAGACTGCAATTGCTCATAATGCTGTTGAACAAAAGAAATATCCAAGTAGGGATTAAGGGGAATCATTATTGGATTGTTGACGGAGTTTTCTTCAAGAACTAGGTTTCGCAAGGGATTTGCTGGTGTTAAGAGGGGAGCGACTGGGTCGATAGCAGTGGTTGGTATGGCGACAGGAGAGCTGGTTATATAAGGGTGGATGTATCATTTTTCTTGCTCAAAGTTGGGTTCGAAAGTTTTCTTCGTCTATTAACAAAAAGAGAAATGGATTTAAAACGTAAGAACCGGTATAAATCCTGCCGGTCCCACGGATGGCGCCATTTTTTTAGACGTATTTCTTCCTTCAAGCTTTGCTACAAGAAAATGGCTTGGAGCTCCGATTAACTGCTCTGAAATACAAAGTAAGAAGGTCAGTGTGCAACACAGGGGGATGGCCCCTGTGAGGCACCTCCGACGCTCAAGTTAGTCATAGGGAGAGTAATAAGGCTTTTAGAAGATTGATTTCGGAGAAATATTACTGGTATTGAATGTCTAATTGTTACTTACCATTTTGGAAGGCAGAAAGGGGGTATTTATACCTTCTTATGAGAACTTTTCATTGGTCTCCGAATGAGGACAAGAATCCTCCTAATAACCGGGCGAAAGGATTCTACCAAAGGCGTGTGATGTAGACGGCTCCTAGAACCAATGGAATGGAACTGGCTCTGCCTCTGAGAAACTTTTTCTCTTATTTGTCTTCTTTTCAAGGTCAACGTAGAAAGGTGGCCAAATACTGTTTAAGGCTCAGAATAACATATAGGATATTTGACCCACACAAACAAACACCTTGCTAATGAAGAACACTTGAAAGAAAAGTTTTGTGGAGTATGTGTGTGTGTGTGTGTGTGTGTGTGTGGCCGGTTTCTAGAGAGGGAGGAAGAGATTTTTGGTGTGAAGAATGAAATGGAAATTGCTCTCTATTTATAGAGGATGAAAAGGTGTGAAATGATGGCAAGAATGGAGGTTGAGTAAGATGTCTTGCAAAGTATGGAGAAGGATGAAGATATTTGATGTTGATTGTGCATGGTTGATGAAATAAAATATTGAGGTTGTGTACTATAGGGGGGTGGCCGGCCATGTGATGGAATATTAGTGTATTTTCATTTTTTTTGTATAAATGTATTTAGAATGTATACTTATATTTCCCTTTTCTTGTAAATTCATAAATACTTTTGGATTCATTGTTTTAATGAATTGTTTTAGTCTTGCATAATTAATGTTAAGTAATTGTATTAGTGTTTGATTAGTGTCACTAATCATAATTTAATTATGTACTTAGTTGAATTAATCCCTCATATCGTAAATCGATCGTATTAATTGATTTCCCGATTCATCGCACCGATTAATTTGATTCTAATTGAGTTGAATTTTCTAATGAGTATTGTTAATCACTTTGATTAATTTCTAATGGCCACTGATTAGATTATAATTGGCTATTAAATACAGATTAGGTCATAGATGCTAACCTGGTTTAGTGCCGGATGTTACAATCTCCCCCTGTTAAGGGAATTTCGTCCCGAAATTAGCTCGTGTTCTCCACTTCTTGAGTATTTGAGAACAGATGAGGGTATTTTTCTTGCAACTGGTCTTCGCGTTCCCACGTAAACTCAGGACCTCGCTTAGAGTTCCATCTGACTTTTATTATCGGGATCCGGCTGTGCTTTAGTTTCTTGACTTCTCGGTCCATTATTTCCACGGGTTTTTCAATGAAGTTTAACTATAACTCCAGCTCGTCCATGGGTATAACGAGTGATTAACCAGACACTTCTTAAGATTGGACACGTGGAAGGTATTATGAACGTTACTAAGCTCTGGGGGCAGATCTAGTTGGTAAGTTACCGGGCCAATTCTTTTGGTGATCTTGAATGGTCCGATATAACGAGGATTGAGTTTTCCTCGTTTCCCAAAACGGATTACGCCCTTCCAAGGCGAGACTTTCAACATTACTTGCTCTCCCTCTTGAAATTCCAAATACTTCCGTCGAACATTCGCATAGCTTTTCTGTCGATCCCGCACGATCTTTAATTGGTTTCGAATCTGGGCTATCTTTTCTGTAGTCTCTTGGATGATCTCAGGTCCAGTAATCTGACTATCTCCTACTTCGGCCCAACAAAGTGGTGATCGACACTTTCGTCCGTAGAGTGCCTCGAATGGGGCGGTCTTAATACTTGAGTGATAGCTGTTGTTATAGGAAAACTCAACTAATGGCAGATGCCTATCCCAACTTTTGCCAAAGTCGATAACGCATGCCCTTAGCATGTCTTCCAAAGTCTGAATCGTCCTTTCACTCTGACCATCCGTTTGCGGGTGGTAGGCTGTGCTCATATCTAGACGTGTACCCAGTGCTTCTTGCAGTGACTGCCAAAATCTTGATGTGAACCGGCTGTCCCTGTCTGATATAATTGATACTGGCACTCCATGCCTTGAGACGACTTCTTTAAGATAGATTCGTGTTAACTTATCCATCTTATCAGTCACCTTGATTGGCAGGAAGTGTGCGGTTTTGGTAAGTCGATCCACAATCACCCAAATAGTGTCATAACCTCCAGAAGTCTTCGACAACTTGGTGATGAAATCCATGGTGATGTTCTCCCACTTCCACTGGGGTATTTCTTGTTGAACTAGCAATCCTGATGGTTTTTAGTGCTCAGCCTTAACCTTCAAACATGTTAAGCACTTGCTGACATAGGTAGCAATGTTAGCCTTCATGTTTGGCCACCAGTATATTCCCTTCAAGTCGTGGTACATCTTATCTGACCCTGGATGAATAGCATATCTTGTTTTATGCCCTTCATCCATGATCAGCTTCCTTAGTCCTCCGAATTTTGGTAGCCAAATTCTGCCCATGAAGTACCGACATCCATCTGGCTTGATTTCAAATTGCTTATCCATACCTCTCAAGGCTTCATCCAGTATATTACCCTCCTTGACTGCTTCTTCTTGTGCCTCGCGGACTTGAGAGTTTAGGTTTGACTGTATAGTCATGACCAAAGCTCGGACTCTCAATGGTTTAACCCGTTCCTTTCGGCTCAGGGCATCAGCTACAACATTCGCCTTCCCCGGATGATAACGAATTTCGCAGTCATAATCGCTAAGCAGCTCAACCCAACGACGTTTCCTTATATTTAACTCTTTCTGATTCAGGATATGCTGAAGGCTTTTATGGTCTGTGAACACCGTACACTTAGTTCCGTACAGGTAGTGCCTCCATATTTTGAGAGCAAACACAACTGCTCTAAGCTCCAAGTCATGAGTCGTATAGTTCACCTCGTGAATTTTGAGCTGCCATGATGCGTAAGCAATGACTTTATCCCTTTGCATGACCACACAACCTAATCCATTGTGTGAGGCATCACAGTAGACCACAAAATTTTCAGTTCCTTCAGGTAAGGACAGAATTGGTGCACTACACAATCTTTTCTTTAACTGCTGAAACGCCTTTTCCTGCTCTTCACCCCAGACATATTTTACATATTTCCGAGTCAACTCTGTTAGGGAACCTGCAATCTTCGAGAAGTTTTCAATAAATCACCTATAATAACCGGCAAGTCCTAGAAATTGGCGGATTTCAGTGGGAGTTCTAGGAATCGCCCAGTTCTTTATGGCCTCGATTTTTGATGGGTCAACTTGGATTCCCTGGCTGTTGATCACATGTCCAAGGAATTTAACTTCTCGCAGCCAAAATTCACATTTTGAAAATTTGGCGTATAACTGCTCCTTCTCTAACAACTCTAAGATCAGCTTGAGATGTTGTTCGTGCTCCTCCTTAATTCTGGAATAGATGAGGATATCGTCTGTGAATACTATCACAAATTTGTCTAGATATGGTTTACACACTCGATTCATGAGGTCCATGAATACGGCTGGTGCGTTGGTCAAACCGAATGGCATCACCTGGAATTCGTAATGTCCATAACGAGTTCTGAATGCTGTCTTGGGAATGTCTTCTTCCCGAACCATTACTTGATGATAATCGGATCGTAGATCAATCTTAGAGTAGAAGCTAGATCCTTGTACTTGGTCAAACAGGTCGTCAATTCTGGGAAGGGGGTAGCGGTTCTTTACTGTCAACTTGTTTAGCTCTTGGTAGTCTATGCACATTCTGAAGGATCAGTATTTCTTTTTCACGAACAAGACCGGAGCTCCCCAAGGTGAGGAACATGGTCGAATGAATCATTTATCCATCAACTCTTGTAATTGATGGGATAGCTCTTGCATTTCAGAAGGAGCGAGTCTATATGGGGCTCTTGCGACCGATGCAGCTCCTGGCACCAAATCGATTTGAAACTCCACTTGCCTAGTTAGCGGAAGCCCAGGCAAATCTTCCGGGAAGACCTTCGGATTGTCACAAACCACTGGAATATCCTCGAGTCGTTTCTCCTCCGACTCTTTTTCTGCAATCTGTACTAATACCGCATGGCAACCTTTTCTAAGGCAATTTAATGTTCTTAGGCCGGATATGACATTCAGCTGACGGTTCTTTCTTTCTCCTTGGACTGTTAGGACCTTCTTCTTGTGGAGTGGTATCCGTACCACTTTCTTACCGCACAAAATCTCGGCATGATTGTGTGACAACCAATCCATGCCAATTACTACATCAAAACTTCCGAGTTCTATAGGCATCATGTCTATCTTAAAGGGATGATCTGCCAACTTCAGTGTGCATTCCTTAATAATACTACTTGCCTCTATTATTTTGCCGTCAGCCAGTTCTATAGTATAAGAGTTGTCTAAGGGAAAAGGAGTGACATTCAATTGCTTACTAAACTTATCAGATATAAAGCTCCTATCAGCCCCAGTATCAAAGAGTACGTAAGCGTAACTTTTATTTAAAAGAAACGTACCTGATACCACATGGGGATCCTGACGAGAGTCACCTGCTCCAAACAGAAAAGCTCTCCCCTGAGCTCCTCCACCATTTCTCAACTTCGGGCACTCACTCCTGAAGTGCCCGACAGCTCCACATTCATAGCAGCCTCTCTGATTGCCGCCATTGACACCCGGGGTTCCAAATTTATAGTCCTTGGCCACATGACCAATACGTTTGCATTTTCCACAAGGGGTTGGGTAGGGACCCTTGTTGTGATGAAAGGTGCATTGGGTGCAGAAAGGCTTGGTACCTATGTAACCCTTCCTTGACTCAGCTCCTGCTACATAAGCCTTGATGGTCTCGGGCTTCTTGGATTGCAAGCCCGTATTCCTCCAGGACTTGTCCTCCCATTTCCTCTTGTTTTCCCCGGCCTTGGCTTCGATTCTCCGGGACACTTGATCCATAAGGTTATTGGCCATTCTGATGGCGTCCTGAATGGTGGTTGGGTTGGAGGCAGTGACATTGCCTTGAATTTGAGGAGCGAGTCCCCAAATGTAACGCTCGATTTTCTTGTAATCAGGGGTCACCATCTGAGGGCACATAATACTTAGTTCGTGGAATCAGTTTGTGTACCCAGCTACATCCGTTCCCTTCATATCCAGATTCCAAAACTCTGACTCCAACTTCTATAGCTCATTCCTCGGGCAATACTCATCGGTCATCATCTGCTTTAACTCGGTCCAGGCGAGTTGGTAAGCTGCATCAATCCCCATAGACTTGGTATACGAGTTCCACCATGTCAAGGCGCTGTCTTGTAGAGTGTGGGTGGCGAACTTTACCTTTTCTCCTTCAATGCATCCGCTAACACGGAAGACATACTCCAACTTTTCGAACCATCGTACTAATCCAACGGCTCCTTCAGTTCCATTGAAGTATCGGGGCTTGCAACTCAAAAATCCCTTAATTCCACAACCCTTTGGGTGGGTTTCAGTTCCTCCCGTGGTGCGGCTAGCACCACCATCTCCATTTGCTGAACTGTTCCGGTTTGTCACATAAGTGGCTATAGCAGCAGCCACTCTTTGTGCAACTAGTTCCTCAATTTCGGCAGCGTTCATAGCTCGTCTTGGCGGCATTATCTTAAAGTTTAAAGAAAAGAGCATAGTGTAAGAAGTTGAATCTTAAAGATGTAAATTTTTCTTAAGGCTCAACACTATAATCATCAAACACAATTTCATAAATAACTTGCAATATTCATTAATCATTCATAACTTTCTTACAATGGGCGGGTTATTACCCGAAAATTTTTGTCCTATACTATTACATAATATTTTTCCTAATATTACAAGGATAGATAAAGGGTACTAACTGTGGTAGTGATCAGGGGTCTCTCCCTTCTCTATCGCGTTGAGGCGCTGAGTCAGCTCCTCGATCCGAGCATGGCTTTCGGCTAGTTGCTGCCGAAGCTCATTCAGGCCATCCTGTTAGATGGTGAGAGCATGCTGGTTAAGCCAGTATAAATTCGAGTTCTGAATCTCCTCCCGCTCCAGACGGGCAGTCAATTCTCCAATATCCTGGTTAAGTAACCGGATTTGGAGGTCATGACTGTAAGACCGTGCTACTAGCAGGGGTACGGTCTGATCAGTCGTCTCCTGGGTGAGTGGTGGGATCGGTGTGGAGGATGGTCCTCCGACCTCGAACTGGGAAGGGATTCCTTCCTCTTGCCTGCACTCACGGAGGGTCTCAGGCATCCATCCCCATCTTCGGCCGTCTACCCGTCGGTGCTGTGGTGGGGGATTGGGTTGGGGAGTCGAGATGGGAATAGACTCCCGTCTCGGCGTGATCACCCTCTTTCGGGGAGTGTACAACATCTTAGGTCTGTTTGGGTAAGGGCGGTACGGCTTGAATGATGGCTCTGCCGGGTAGTATGGAATGCGGGCGGGGACTGCTGGGGGCGGTGGATCCTCTCCGTCATCATCTTCTTCCATAGGTTCCTCTTCTGAATCCTCCATTGGTTCTTCGGAGGGGTCTTCTTCTTCTGATGGTTCTCCTTCAATGAAACCTCAGTGACTTCGGGGCTCATAGGGGTGTACTCATCCTCTGAATCTAACAAGATGATGGTCTCTGGGTGGGACATGTTTTTGTGCTATCAAGGTCCATGCATAGTCTTTTAGTTAGTTACAAGATATTTTCAAAATCAGTAAAACTTAAGTGCAGTAATAGTCTAGGGTACTAATGCAACCTAGTTCACTATAACTATGGCTCTGATACCAATCTGTCACACCCCGTTACCCCGGTTGGCAACGAAGCGTGACGTCGCGGAAGCGTAACCATAATCATAATGAACGACCACTATATGGACGTTTTCAAAAAATACATCGATATAACTTTAAAAGATAGAAATGTTTTACATAACCCGAAAATGATAAAGAGTAGTTCACAAGATACAGAGATTTAAATACATAATTAATTTATCCAAAATAATGCAATTAAATCTCCGACGGTTTGAAATTGAGTGCGACTCCTTAAGTGCGGAAGCTTGAAAATACTACCGATGTGATGGACTTGCCTTAATTTCCTGAAAATACATGCTAAAACACGTCAACAAAAATTGTTGGTGAGCTCATAGGTTTACACATAAATCTGACTTGTATGGACAACAATAATAGAGATTGAATTTATAAAATCATAAACTCCATGTTATGTATTACATATAAACCATCATGCAACCGAAGCTTAATTAAAATGAGTTTGCCCTGTGCAGCATCCCCGACTGTAATACCGTGTGTTGAATATATATGCACTCGCTGTTAGCCGACCCGAACTAACCCGAATGGGGGACATGACTCCCAATAGATCTATCCATAATATATTTGCGCTTACAAATAAATGCAATTAACGGTTCATGATATAAGGGCTGATGGAACCACATGTGTAATACATAATAGAAGTGAAGATATTTTCGTGTCCATATAAAAACGAAGCATGTATTTCATCCCCAAAACATAACAGTGTGAAAATAGGGTCTATGAGAACTCACCGAGATTGCGATGGCAAAAACGAGCGTAAAAGCTATTTAGCGTAAATTGGATGGATGGTGCGTCGAGTGAGTTTAATCGAGCCCTAAATGATAATAGGGACTTAATATCTCTAATATATGATAAATATATATATATTTATAGATTTTTATGTCTTAAATCACCCAACATTACAAGTTTATAAATAAAACCCGCTTAAAACGTCAAGTTTATATATTTAATTTTCCAGCTTTTTCGGAGGTTTTTCGGCCTATTTTGAGACTGTTTTTGACCAAGCTCCAAACCGTTTAAGGCTTTGGTTTTCTAGGACATTAAACTACTATATACAAAGGATTTTTAGAATCAAGAACGGCCATTTTTCGAGATGTTTAGGTTGGTGATAAAGCTCGTTAAAAACCCTATGT
Source organism: Centrapalus pauciflorus (assembly GCA_020465985.1). Taxonomy (NCBI): domain Eukaryota; kingdom Viridiplantae; phylum Streptophyta; class Magnoliopsida; order Asterales; family Asteraceae; genus Centrapalus; species Centrapalus pauciflorus. Next base: position 85,161 of record JAANYP010001659.1, on the reverse strand, counting down.
TGGCCATTTTTGAGCTGTCAAACTTTCGGTTTCCCAAATAATTTCTTGAGGTCTTAAACTCCAAAATAAATTATGAAAACTTCCAGATCTATAGTTAAGACATAGATCTAACTTTTGAGACAAGAATCAACTCATTTTGTTAAGTTATGAATTATTTATGATTTTTCAAAGTCGATATAAATTTTCTGCCGAAAATCCGCAGTTTATAAACTTGAAACAACTTATGATTATTGTTGTTTATTCAAAGACTACTTGTATAAAAGTTATAAAAGTTATAAAACACATATATATCACATGTTTTTATAATATTAATATTTTTATAAGGTGTTCATATATTCATAAACACATTTAAAGAAACAACTTACCAATAAAAACTAGAAACTTATAAACTTCAGTTTTTATGAAACTTGTTGTTGTTGGTGAATATATATATTATGCAAGACTTATATAAACATAAATGTATGATGAAATAAGTTAGTATTTACTTACTTTGATGTTTTTAGAAAAATGAAAATGGGTAGAAGGTTGGATCTTCAAAGGTTTCACCAAGAACACCTTGCAAATGAAGAACACTTGAAAGAAAAGTTTTGTGGAGTATGTGTGTGTGTGTGGCCGGTTTCTAGAGAGGGAGGAAGAGATTTTTGGTGTGGAATGAAATGGAAATTGCTCTCTATTTATAGAGGATGAAAAGGTGTGAAATGATGGCAAGAATGGAGGTTGAGTAAGATGTCTTGCAAAGTATGGAGAAGGATGAAGACATGTGATGTTGATTGTGCATGGTTGATGAAATAAAATATTGAGGTTGTGTACTATAGGGGGGTGGACGACCATGTGATGAAATATTTGTGTATTTTCATTTTTTTTGTATAAATGTATTTAGAATGTATACTTGTATTTCCCTTTTCTTGTAAATTCATAAATACTTTTGGATGCATTGTTTTAATGAATTGTTTTAGTCTTGCATAATTAATGTTAAGTAATTGTATTAGTGTTTGATTAGTGTCACTAATCATAATTTAATTATGTACTTAGTTGAATTAATCACTCATATCGTAAATCGATCGGATTAATTGATTTCCAGATTCATCGCACCGATTAATTTGATTCTAATTGAGTTGAATTTTCCAATGAGAATTGTTAATCACTTTGATTAATTTTTAATGGCCACTGATTATATTATAATTGGCTATTAAATACAGATTAGGTCATAGATGCTAACCTGGTTTAGTGCCGGATGTTACATCATATCTTCACCAATTTCATAAAAGATGGAATAAAGATACAGTTTGTTATATATATATGTACACAGACACACACACACTCTCTCTCTCTCCCTCTCTCTCTGTGTGTTGGTTGTTGTTTTATGGATCTATACAACTGTTTAATTACATATCTTAACAACAAAATTGGCCATATTTATACATTGTAATATATCTAAATTTCGAAGTAGGACCCATATGCAATTGCGAAGTTTTATTAGTGTGTATTTTTATCATTTATATGTATGCATGTATAAATGTACCATAATGGGGACTAAGCGGAAATCATTATCATCATAATTAGTGCACGTCTAAATGTTATTATGAATTTCTGATGGTTAATAACCTTAACATCAATTATTTTCATAGTAGCATAATTAGTCATTAATGTTCCAAAAGTGTTGAATCTTCTATTCATCTTGTGTCTGCTAATATAGTTGCTAATATAGTTGATAATATGTGGTTCACTCATCATATTAATTACATATATATTTTTGATCAACAGGTAGTCCCTGCAAATTGCAGATACGTTGTTTGTTCTCTCAACAAATTGGAAATCTGTCTTGCAAAAGTGGAACCAATACACTGGACAACCCTCGAATACAGCAACAACAGTTCAGTTATCCGAAGCAGGAATGTCACATCAGGTGAGTTAGTTATGCTTCGACAAAATCAAGTCTTTTAATCTAGTATCTTTGACAAAATCAAGTTAATTTTTTGGTAATAATAGATCAAACCATGAGAAAAAAGAAAACTGAGGAACAGGGGCGTCAAGGAAATCAAAGACAATCAAGTGAGCAATCTTCTCAACAAGGATTGAATTGTAAGTATTACGAATCTTGGTTAGTTCTATTGCTAAAATTTAGTTTATTGGAATCATGATTGTGAGCTGTGTAGGTGTGCCCTTCACTATAATTATATAATAATGATGCACCATAGATATAACTCATGGGAGTCAAGGTATGTTGCTTTTGCACTTTACTAAAGTTTCCTAAGTATGAACGCTTATCACAACCTAAAGTTGTATGAAAAATATATTGTTATGCATCTCCTCTACCTTGAAATTAAAAAGGATGTCCAAATGTTTACTTCTAAGGTAATATTGTGATATTCAATATTTGTAAATAATATTGTAATATTAAATCTTAAATACTTCTAAGATTACTAAAGTAACAAAATGTTTACTTGCAAACCAAGATCAGATATTTTCCTCAACTTCCGGCTCTACAGAACTAGACAACATGCTTATGGTTAGTGTTAAATAATTTTCATTTTAAATATCTCAGATTAGATTAGACAGAAAGCGAATTTCAATGTTTATTCATTTGTCTGAATTTCACAGGAAATACTAGATAGTTCTATCAACATAGATTTTTTACGTTATGTGACCCATGACTTTCGCACCTTTACACACATCAGTAAATATTCGACGCCACAGTTTATATCGAGACCCATCGGTGGTTAATTTGAAACTAAACTGCGGGTAAACATTACCAATAGCAAAAACTAGTTGAGAGGCTGTGGGATTAGGTGTGAGTGAGGGATTTCCTGTCATGACTAATTATAATGCAAAATGCAAAAAATTAAAAATAAGCGGGAAAAGTAAAACAGGAACGAGCTCACAATGGATAGGAGAGAGAGGCTGCCGGTATCACAGCGGCGGCAGTGGTGGTTCGGCAGAGACTGAAGCAGGCGTGGTGACAGTAGCAGACGCCTAGGGTCTCGACGGCGCAGCAGGTCTGGAGGCGCACAGTGGGCGGAGACGGCAGCAGTGAAGGGCGGAGACGGCAGCAGTGAAGGGCGGCGCACAGGCAGCGGTGATTAGGGTTTTGCAGCGGCGATTAGGGTTTTGCAAGGCAGCAGGGCGGCGGCGCAAGTGTGGTGCGATTTGTGGTTTGCAGCGGCGAATAGTGATTCAGCCGAGGCACAGGTGATGCACGACAGGCAGCGTCGATTAGGGGTTTGCAGCGGCGAGGCGTGTTTTGCAAGACAGCAGGGCGGCGGCGCAGAAGTAGGTCGGAAGCGATTAGGGAGGGGCCGCAGGCTGCAAGCGAAACCAGCAGGAGGCTGTGGCGGAAGCGAGACGGCGGCGGCCGGAGGCTTTGATACCGGCGGCGGCTAGGGTTTCTCAGGCCAAGGAAAGAAAAAAAAAAATAATAACCTAATTTTTTAGAATTAGGGTTAGGCTTGATACCATGCTATAATGTGTGGAAACCCATAAATGGGTGTGTTGTATTCATCTCATATAAATAGATTACATAATTACAATGGAGACCCCTACACTATACATTATTTAACAGTTACATACAAATTAAACGGATCAATCAAGCAAGGTAATTTGACCCCGATCTCTACTATTTCGTGCTCATTCTTTTCGATGATTTTTGTATCACCTGCATATTGCTAATATGGGAACACCAAACAAAGATATACACGCAGTCTGAGGTTTTTAAGTTTGCCTTTCCAAAGTGGTTATCAAAGATAATTGCTCCTCCCCTCTCCGTCCCTTCCCTCAATGGTACTATAATATTTGATCTTATATCTGCAATGTTTAGGAACTGTGGTCATCAAAGGTTTTAATCATATACCACTGAATCCGCGTCCACCATGCTGCACACCTGCTCTCCTTTGATCGAGCCCTAAAATTAGCCGGTTCCTAATCGATTCATTAACAAACAATCTCGATTTTAAGGTAAAATTTCTCTCCGTTTGTAGGATTAGGTTTTATATAACTTTCTAAATACACTTGCACCGTTTATCCTTCCTCTAGAACTTGCCCTGCTGCACAGTTTGAACATTATCATTCATTTGAGTTGCAGTGGATTCAATACTCTTGGCCTGGAAGCCATTGCTACTCATTGCAAGTAAGTTCTTCTGTCTTTTGGATCTTCATTGGTGTCAATATTTAAGAGCTTAGCATTTGTGTAGAAAATACGTGTCATGAAATGCGAGTTCCACTTTTATTTGGATGATAATTTTGTCATCAAATCAAGCTTGGGCTAATTAAGCATGTTCATGCTTTGTAATCGATCACATAATTAATTTAGTGAAGTTTGGATCTTGATTATGTGAACAAGTGTAGTTAATTTCAAAACGCACATCCAACTACCATGTTAAACGGTATATCGACTCGACCAGTAAATTGAAGTTGAATGCTTTACAACAGGATCTGGATAGAGTAATCCATCAGGTATGTTGCTGCATTATGAAGTTCTCTAAATTCTGTCTAGTTCATCTCATATCCGTAAATATACTTGGTTTTTTATGATCCATCACTGTATATGTACTTGGTTTTTGATGACCCTTTTTTTTCATGTTACTGCTCTCCTGATCCACTCATTATTCTTTTTCGATACAATTATCATAAACATAAAACATTTAGCATTGATGTTTTGCTCTTTGTTTTTCTTTATTTTTTTTAAATCAACACCGACTTTAGTTTATTCAATAACTAATATTATAACTACAATTAAGTCATATGCACGCTATAATTGGATTCCATCGTTGATTCATAGCTTTGTGGCTTGTGGAGTGTATTTTTTCTCACTTAATTGTGTATTGCTCTAGAAACCAAGCTATTAGAATTTATTTCTTGTATTTTTTTCTCACTTAATTGTTTATTGCTCTAGAAACGAAGCTATTAGAATTTATTTCTTGAATTATTTCCAGCTACAACTTACAAGTATGATTGATTAAGGTTAAAAGAAAATCAGATTTGGAGATTTAGTACTTAATTATTTCAGTTACAACTTAATTGTGCATTGGTATTAGTCCTTGGCTCTTTGCAATTACTTCACTCAAATTGAATAGATTCGTAATGCCCATTTTATATTTTTCCAGCTTTAAATTTGATGAAACCAAAAATGAAATTTTGCTATAGCTAATAGCTTTTGCTTGTTTGAGATTGTTCCAACAACAATGTTTAGAAGCTCATATGTTACAATCGTAAATGATGTTTTTTTGGAATTTAATGTGATAATGACTTTTTATGCTTTTATTTAACAAAGTTTTTCTTGTTTCAGGTTGATGATAATTTAAAGTTTTTCAATAAAATTGCAAGTTTTTAACATCAAGAATGATTTGTGTGTCGAGGATTTTCATTAGTTACTATCTAGTTATGTAATTAGAATCTTGAAACTATGTACTACAAATATTGAACTTTTCATGTTAATTTTCAATTAAATTAATATGGTTCAAGTAATGAAATTACTTTTTTGTATATGTTATGTAATTTTAATTGCTTTTAGTGTATTATATAATTAAATAAATAGAATATAAAACTAATTTTAACTTAGTCTTTAGTGACTGAAAGTTTTAGTCACTAAAAGTTCGTTTTTACCTATTCAGCCTGAAAGTTTCAGTAAGTAAAACAACATTTACTGACTAAAAAAATTGTGTAAGTAAAGGAGGATGAATTCACACAATTTATAAAGCACCCTATACCTACTAATGACATTAGTCATAAAGTTAATGACTTTTACTGACTGAAAATATGTGTCACCAAAGACTTTTAGCAATGGTGTCCTTAGTGACTAATTTATTTTTAGAAGGAAAAGACCTTGGTGGATTTAGTGACTAAACAAGGACATTTACTGACACTTTTTTTTAGTCACTAAAAGGCATATTTCTTGTAGTGTTTCAAGCAGGCTAAACTCTTATTTTATACTGATTGAGAGTTCGAAAGAAGACAGAGAAAATCGTTATAATCAACATTTGCAAGAGGAAACTTTTCCCTAATTCATCTCATGGGTGGTAAAATTTTATCTAATTTTTTCTAATGCAAGGATAATCGTGCCTAACTTCGATCTTATTTTTAAAATTGTCTTTAGGTTTGGAGCTAGATTTAAGTGGTAAAGGAGGAAAAAAACTAGATTACCCAAACCGAACTTGACCGGATCAGTTCTCGGTTCTTATGATTTCTTTAATTCGGTTCCAATGGGTTCGGTTTCACCTAGTTTGGTTTTTTAATCGGAACCGGAACGGAATTTGGAAAGTCAATTAAATTAAAAAACAAGATTTTATAATTCCCCCTAATATTTCTCTTAGGAACCATACGTATCTTCACCATTGAAACGATAAACACTTGGTTGATGGAAAATTGGGTTTCTTCCCCATGGAAGATACTCAAACTCAAGTAAGTGTTATATATGTATCCATTATGTTCTAGTCTTGATTATCATATTTTATTCTTTATTTTTTTTTCATCATCTTACCTACAAGTCTTGATTTATAAATATGGTTTATGTGGTTGTGAAACACTATAGTTTCATGGATTTAAAGTTTTCATACCTATGGATCATCTAGTTTTTTTTTTCAATCATGGTTTATGTAAAAAAATATTAGTAATGGATTTGAAGTTTCCATGGTCATGGATTATATATATATTTTTCAATTGTCCACTTGTATACAAATTTTGCCATGGATTTAAAGTTTCCATGGGCATAAAACATACTATATACTTTTACTAATCAAGTAGACGATACATTTATTGGAATATGTTGATAGCTTGATGGATTTCACTACATTCATGATTGTAATTATCACATTCTAGCATTGATTCACTATAACAAAAATGCCATTTAGTGACTGAGAGTTTTAGTGACTGAAATTAGTTTAGTCACTAAATGTCTCAATATACCTATTCTGACTGAAATATAAAAGTAGGTGAATCTAATTAAAATAAAAAATAATAAAAACTAATTGGTTTTTTGCCCTAACTTTACATTCAGTCATTCATGTCCAGCCATTGTATCTGCCTCTGCCTACGTCTCCCCCCACTCCCTAAGGCGCCCGAGCTTCATATTTGCCTCCGCCTCCACCCCCTCCGCCTCCGTCAGTGAGTTCGCCTCCTCCTCCGACTGTGCCTCTAACTTCGCCTCCGACTTCGCCTACATCTCTCCCCTCTCTCTACGTCTCCTGCTTGACCTTTGTATCAGCCTCCGCCTCCGACGGTGACTTCGCCTCTGACCTTGTCTCTGCCTCCAGCTAAGGCTTCATCTCTTCAATCACTTTCGTCTCTAACTTTGCTGTTGCTGGAGTTTTAGTTTAATCACAGGTAAAATTCATTCCGCATTCTAGCATTCACATTCACATCACAACACATCCTGTTTTAATTAGATAGTTTCTGGCTTTGCTGTTGCTATACCGACTTTGATTTCTACAAGTAATCCACTCAATATTACCTGCTTTCGAGACAGTTATGAGTGGTGGGACGGAGAAATCCTTGTTTGATTTTATTCAAAAAGATTGTAACAGTGTTAGAAAATAACGACATGGACCATGATTTATATCTATTGTATTTCTGTCTTTCATCAAATGCCATGCCATGCCATGCCCTGCATAAGATTGGAGACATTGAGCTTTCTGGGAGTGTTGGACAATACCATGGGAACATTAATTAATTAATTAATTAATAATGCATGAAGTTTGATAGGAGAGGTTTTTTTTCAACTAGTCATAGAAATATAATTGAAGACATATGGGAGTAATTCTTCGGTATGTGATCCATATTTTTTGGAATGCAAGCAACTTTACATCATCTTTTTTCTTCTATTATGTATAGCCATAGCCCATAGGGTGTTGTTAATTACACAGCTTAAGCAGGGCATTTAGCACTAAAAGGGAAAGAAAAATGTATGTTTAGAATTCTGTCTCAACCCAACCCTGTCATTATATCGTTTCCTATTTGACTTACTTCTTTACTCCTATCATTGCAAAGTCGTATATGAAGGACATGTTTTACATACAATTTTGAGCTTTTACAAGTTTAAGGTTTTGGTTTAAAAAATAATCCATTTGATATAATAATAAAAACATCAATAAACAACTGAAATATAATACTGTCTTTTAATTGATAAAAGACATTTGCTATTGATATTGTATAAAGTACTTATACAAGTGAAAGTCAAAACGTAATTTTGATCAAACCATTAAAGAAATAAAATTAATATGAGGGTGGTTGAAGTATAATACAACATTAGTTGATTTTTATCTTCTCTTAAACTTTTTTTGTTTTTTTTATAATTTTTTTTCCTCTTAATGTCGTAGTTGTAACTGATGGATAGATCATGGATGTACCCTGAATCCAGAGCTAGTTTGCAGTATGCAAATGGTGTGGAATCTTTTTTGGACTTTGCATCTCAGAAATCGGGTTATAATGAAAGAATATTGTGTCCTTGCATAAATTGTCACAATAGATTTTATTGTACGAGGCAAGATGTGTATAATCACCTCATATGTCATGGGTTCGAGAAACGATACACCGGATGGGTATATCATGGGGAATGTTCAGAGGCATCATCCTCTAGTACGATTCCGAATGAGCAAGAAGGAAATTATCAACATGACATGCATGGGTTACTGCACGATCTTTTTCCCACAACCACAATGGAAGAAAGTGATGAAAACGAAGTTGATACAAGTTTGAATAGTCATCCAACAATGCAAAATGATAAAAACAAGTTTGATGATTTGCTTAAAAACATTGAACAGAAAGTGTATCTGAATTCTAAGCATAACAAGTTTTCTTGTTTGGTACATCTGTATCATTTGAAATGCCTTAACGGTTGGAGTAGCAAATCATTTTCTATGTTGTTAGAGTTTTTACAAGATTTATTGCCCGATGGGAATTTGTTACCTAAAACAACCCATGTGGTAAAAAAAATCTTGGCAAATCTAGGATTGGGGTATGAAAAAATCCATGCTTGTCGTAATGGTTGCATTTTGTTTTTGGGCGATAAAGAGAAAGAACAAGTATGTTCCATTTGTGGAGCTTCTAGATGGAAACCGTCTGTAAATGAGTCAAAGGACGAGGTAAGAGTACCAAAGAAAAAGGCAATGAACATTTTGCGATGGTTTCCTTTGAAACCTAGACTTCAAAGATTGTTCATGTCTTCGAAGACAGCACACCTTATGAAATGGCATCATCTGGAACGAGGAAAAGACGGTGAACTGCGACACCCAGCTGATGGATTGGCATGTAAAAACTTCGATGAGAAACATCTAGAATTCGCAAATGAACCTCAAAATGTTCGTTTGGCTCTTGCAAGTGACGGTTTCAATCCCTTTAGGACAATGAATGTGTCTTACAGTTTTTGGCCTGTTTTTCTCATTCCATATAACCTACCTCCATGGTATGTCATGAAGCAATTAAACTTCATTCTCTCTTTAATCATTCCTAGTCCTAAAGGTCTCGGAAATAAAATAGATGTTTACATGCAACCTTTGATAAAGGAATTACAAAAATTATGGGATGTTGGTGTTGAAACTTTTGATGCCTCCGTGAATGAGAACTTTCAGTTGAAGGCTGCAGTGCTTTCGACTATATCTGACTTTCCAAGTTATGCCAATCTTTCTGGTTGGAGCAAAAAGGGAGAATACGCATGTCCTTTATGTGGTTTTGATAAAGCTTCAAAATGGCTTAAGAATGGAAGAAAGTGGTGTTACATGGGTCATAGAAGATGGCTTGAGGCAGATCATTATTGGCGCAAACACCATCGATCGTTTGATGGAAATGAGGAATTAGGACATGCTCCCAATCCTTCATCTGGGGATGATGTTCTTCATCAATTAGAAGGTGTTAATTTTCTTGTACACAATGCTGAAAATGGTCCTTGGAAAAAGAAAAGCATTTTTTTCATGTTGCCTTACTGGAAAGATTTGTTAGTGCACCACAATCTTGATGTAATGCATATTGAGAAGAATGTGTGTGACAACATCATTCGGACTTTGCTTGGACAAGATGGGAAGTCCAAAGATAACCTGAAAGCTCGTCTAGACTTGCAAATAATGGGTATACGAGTGGAGCTTCACCCAAAAACACATCCTCGAAGCAATATACTTACCTAAAGCATGTTATGAAATGACACGAGCTGAGAAAGGTCTGTTCTTGCAAACCCTCAGGTCAATTAAGGCTCCTGATGAATATTCATCTAATATCTCTCGTTGCGTGCAATTAAAAGAAAGGAAGCTTGTGGGGTTAAAAAGCTATGATTGCCACATGTTGATGCAACAGTATTTGCCGATCGCGTTACACGCAACTTTACCTGACCACGGTAGCACAATTATAATTGAGCTATGTGATTTTTTCAGACGTATTTGTCAAAAAGATTTATGTGAAGACATTCTCCGATTTCTAGAATCTCGAGTTGCCGTAACAGTATGCAAGTTGGAAAAAGTTTTCCCTCCTTCGTTTTTTATCGTCATGGTTCATTTGGTGATCCATCTAGTTAGGGAGGTATGAATCGGTGGGCCGGTAACTTTTTGATGGAAGTACCCTATTGAAAGGTAAACTTGTTTTATCTCATGTTTTTTTACAATTTAATTTTCATGACCTATTTACTTATTTAATATTTACTTTAGTGATCTCCAAACTCTCAAATCTTATGTAAACAATAAAGCTTATCCAGAAGGTTCAATAGCTGAAGGGTATTTGGCTCGAGAAAGCTTAACTTTTTGCTCACGATACCTTTCGGGGGTGGAGACATTATTCACAAGACCAATAAGGAATGACGATGATGACTTTCAAAATGCAATTGATGAATCCAACTTTCTTCGTCCTAGGCGAGCATTGGGACAACGTATGCATTCCGAGTCTTCATCTCGGAAAAGAAATAGATTTTCTAAATGTCAGATTGATGACCAGTCCCTTAAACAAGCACATCGTTATGTGTTGTTTAATGTCAATTCAATCAGTTCTTTTCGAGAGTACGTGAATTCTTAATTATGTCATTTCATATTTCAAGGGAAATATTATATTATTAACTCAATCCTTCCTCATTTTAAGGGAACATAAACATGTCACCAAAGGACAATATCGTTCATGTCGTTTGCCAGAACATGAATTTCAAAAGATCCATTCTCAAAGTTTTAGTAAATGGTTTCAAAAACGTGTAAATTCTTTTATAAAACTTCTATGAAAGTATCATAAAAGATGCTTATTACTATTATTTAATAGGTCACACTCTTAGAAGATCGGAGGGATCCAAGAGTGACAGAAGAAATTGAATGGCTTGCTCGTGGTCCAAATAATTTTGTGAAACGATATTCTGGTTATTTTGTCAAAGGTTATCGTTTTCACGATATAATATTGTGGAGTAGTTGTTAGTGTGGTGGATGCTTTTAACGATATAACTCAAGGTGGAAGCTATACACATGGTGTGGTAAATTACTATGGTTCTTTGAAGGATATCATGGAATTAAATTATTCTGGTAAAGTACGGGTAGTTTTGTTCAAGTGTGATTGGGTTGACGTTGATAAAGGCTGCAAAAGAGATGAATTTGGTGCCTCGCTTGTCAACTTCTCATTTTTGCTTCACACAGGGGCTAATATACTTGATGACCATTCTGTTTTGGCCTCACAAGTTGACAAAGTGTTCTATGCTCATGATCCAAAGTTAGAAGACTGGCTCATCGTAAGACATGTAAAAGTTAGGGATGCATTTAACATGCGATGTGATACTGACCAAAATTGTCTAAATTCAATTCCTTGCACATTTGACGTAGCAAACCTAAATAGGGTTGATGTTGATGATATACTGGTGGATGCACCGATTGTGGAAAATCAAGAGGTAGAAGAAGACGATGACGTTGATGAACTATATGATAAGCATTGGATAACTTGTTAGTATTATTTAGGAAAAGTTGACACGTGTAATTGATGAATGTAGTACAGAGATGGATGGGGTAATATACTGGACAAATGACGATCTAGCTAAAGTTAAAGGAAAAGAGAGAGGTGGGAGAAATCGGTGCTTGGGGAAGGTAATTATCACGAAGGATAACAGATCGTGTTTTTCACAAGATCCCCAAGTACCACTATTGAAGGCTCGTGTCAATGAACTCGAAGGAGAACTTAAAGAAGTGCGAGCAGATATGGCACATATGATGGCTATGATGAAAGGACAAGTACAAAATAATTCAAACACGGAGGTAATGATTTACAGAAGTTTTTTATTTATTATTGTTTATATATATATATATATATATATATATATATATATATATATATATATATATTTAATATTGGTGTAAATGATTCAGGCTGTTAATGACTCGTGCAGTGTGTATACACATCGTCGTAATTTGAACGCGAGTAAATGAATTAAACTTTGGTAAGTGTTTAAAATAAATTCCGGCTTCTAAATCCTGCAAACATTCTAAATCCATAAAAAAATGCCAGCATCTATATTTTTTTAAATCTGCTGCCTTTTTTTTTTTAAACACTTTGTGAGAGGAGCTTTCTTTTTTATCTTTGTCCTTATTTGTCCTGTCATTTTCTCTCTTCGTTATGGATAGATATTCACTCAGACTTACCATGTATCGTCAACCATGCTGTGACAGGTTCGACGACTTTAAGAGCCTGCAGTTTGTTTTGAAATCTGTGGCAGGTAAACGTTTTTCTTTTGGCATACATTTTGTTGTTCCTCTTTGTAAAAATCAAGTAAAAATCCAGCAAAACTAGCTATTTATCCTTTGTCAAGTCTGAAACTCAGTAAAGGAGTTTATGTAGTGTGTTTCTAATTGAAAAAAAGAAACCTCGAGACCCGAGACTTGGAAAAAACAATTGCGTAGTGTGATTCTAATTGAAAAAAACATTTCTGGAAGTAAATCAGCAGCGCATTAGTGTTTCCATTAACTGCGATTTGGTTAATGTGTTTCTAACAGCAACAACAACAATAAAAAATGTTTCTGTTTTGGCATACATTTTGTTATTCCACGTTGTAAAAATCCAGCAAAACTCGCCATTTATCCTTTGTGAGGTCTGAAATTTAGTAAAGGAGTTTGTGTAGTGTGTCTCTAATTGAAAAAAAAAAAGAAATAGGTGCAATGTGAGTGTGTTACCTGATCAATAAAATCAGCACCGAAAGAGTATAAGGTGTCCAAGATCAGGGTTGTCTTACATTTTACAACAGGTGTAAACCCAAATCCAACTAACTAACTACTAACATTATTACTAATACCCTTTTCTAGAATCTACTAATTCTTATCAGAATCATTCTAGGCTTTGTATTCCATGGTTATCAAAATCCTTCAATCTATGTTATTAAGGGAACTAATTAGTATTTGACACTAGCTTCTACATGAACACAATATTGAATGATGGAAGCTATAAATACCTGTAGTTATTATTGTTTCTCTTTTGCATACTCGATCCATTTATTGCATAATTAAGATTCTATATAGGTTACTTGGTGCCATTGTTGGCTAGATCAACTAGTTTTTTGTTTATGGATGAAGTACAAATCAGTTTGTAGTTCCTTTAATTTGAGATTGCAGATTCATTGGAAGGAATTGTATTCCATAATTATGAAGATCCTTTAATCAATGTTGTTAAGATAATTAATTAGTATTTGACACTCATACATGCACACGATCTTGAACGACGGAAGCTATAATTTGTTATAGTTCTAATTGTTACTCTTTTCATGTACTTCTTTAGTTGCATAATTCTCAGCATTCTATATATATCACTTAATAGGATTTGAATTTATAAGAACACTTTAACCATCACATGCTAATGTTGGCTAAATCAAAATTCATGCTTCTGAAGTACAAATCAGTCCATAGTTCCCCTTGAGGTTCAGATTTTATTACAAGATCGACTTTGTATACTATGATTATCGTTGTTGATTAGTACTTGTAGTTATTTCATATTATCTTACCATAATATTTTTTTTCATTGTGATTCATGCAGATAATAAATTCGGTAAACATGCTTTTTATAAAGGAATCAGGAGGTTGCAAAGTTGAAGATGTTGGATGTAGAAACATTAACTGGATTGTAATTTTTTTTTTGACTAAAATGGAATTGTTGGAATACATTTGGATTTTGAATTGTAATTTTTGTCTGACTAAAATGGAAGTATTGGAATACATTTGATTTTTGAATTGTAATTTTTGTTCGACTAAAATGGAAATGAAGAAATAGTTTTGATATGTCAATGTTCTTAACAGCGTTTTATGGTTATATATATAGAGAGAGAGAGAGGTTTTAGTGACTGAAATTAAAAGTAAGTAAAAATGGCTTCTTATAACTGAAATTCCATTTTTAGTGACTGTAAATGTTATGTCAAGAAAAGAAATGATGGATCCTCATTATTTTCCAAGCACCCTATACCTACTGAAATAATCAGTCACTAAAACTCCTTCGCTTTTACTGACTGAAAAATTGTGTATGTAAATACTATTAGTGACTGTGGCGTTAGTGACTATTTTTATTTTACAGGGAGAAAGTCAAATTGGATTTAGTGACTGATTTTTGATTCTACTGACAGAAATGTTCAGTCACTTAAAGGCTTTTATTTTGTAGTGATTGTTTTGTTTAAAACAATTTCGATAGTCATAAGTAGTATGAATATATATTGTAGTTTTCATATTTGGTTTACTAATTATAATTGTATTTTTTGTATTTAGGATGATGATATGTTTGTTGATTCTACTTTCATCCATGTGAATGTTATTCATGATTCCGATAAGAAAATAGAAGAGAATCTATCGAATTCTAACAAAAGAAAACGACAAGAAGAAAGACGAGAAAGATAAACGAAAAGAGGCTAATTGATGTTAAAGTTGTCTTTCGTTCTGAGTTTTGGAAATATTTCACTTGATGTTTAATTTATATGTATTAGATGATGCTTATGTTTGAAATTTGACAATATTTTATGAGTTTTGAAAAGTATATGATATTTAAGTTTGAGAAATGATGACTAAAGTTGTAAATTTTTTTCATTTTTTCGGGCCATTCCGGTATGGAACCGAAAATTCAGAACCAAAACTGGAACAGATTAGTGTATAACGGCCGGTTATCGGTTCTAATAGTTTAGCAATATTGGTTTTCGGGTATTTCGAGTTTGGTTTGGTTTTGGAAATGATCGCATCTTTACTCTAAACATATTTATTGTTTAGGTTTAAAACTTTAATATTTATATTTAACATATTATATTTAATTTTAATATTTGAAGTAGTTCACCTTAGAACCACATTTATCGGTAGAACTTGTAGAACCAAACCTAAAAATTATTTTTTTTCATAGATTTTGTTAAACATATAATAATGACTATTCGATCATATAATCACATAAACACTCAACAATCAATGATAATAACAATGGTAAAGCAATGATTGGAATGAGACGGAACATTTCACTTGAGAGAATGTTTATGTTAGACATTAATTTCAATCTTGTGACTTTCTTTTGTAATAATTATTATTTGTTTATTTGCTTGTAATTTAATTCAAGACTTTATTTAGTTGTTTCCTTTATTTTACAAGTTGAGGGGGCAAAAGTGTAATAGTGTGATGGTTGCTTTTAATTCCATTGTAAAGGGAGACCCACCTAGGGTTTCCCACAATTCAGACATTACGCATATTTTGAATATACAGCCGTCGGCTTTCAGAGAAAACATTCTCTCTGTCTTTTCTTCTTTAATTTTCTTGCAATGATTGAGACATTATTCTGTTTGCTGTGGATATTTCTGAAATCATTACACGAGTGCTAATATATTTCTTGGAATACCTTTACAACATTGGTATCAGAGCCATGTTTCGATCCTGGGACCTGTGGGTTATGGGCAAAGGCGAATCCCAGTGTATTGGTAATGACTATTCCACTGTCATTGTTACAACAAGCTGTTCAATGCGAGAGGGTCAAGGAATATATAAGGGTGTTCTATTCGGATGAGGCTCAGTCAGAACCGACTGAGCCTAACTAGTCCGAAGGTGAGGAGAGAGTGAGTGAGATTGAGGGAGCTGAGGTGGCAGTAAAAAATATTATGGGTTTGGGTGAGAGGGAGTTGTCTGAGGCAAGGGAGGGAGCTGAAGGTGAGATGGAAGAGGCGGCCGATTCTGAACGGACCGTCTCTGTCCAATTGAGAGAACAAGGAGTTGCATTTGAGGGAAATCTTAGCCCCCAAAGCCGGACAACACTTCATAAAACCATCCGTCCAATGGTCGAAACAACCCCCACCATCCACTTGGTATCCCCTCAATGGGAAACCACTTCATTTCACGGGGATATTGCACATACTCCATCACCCTCTCATTCGGAAAGTCGTGATGTTGAAACCGGTCACATGTCGCCCCTAGTGACAATCCTTCGTTCGACCACAGCTCACACCCCACCCCCACACACACAGCACGACGCGTCTGTGGTGTTCACCCCCGAAGGCGGCTCAACAAACTTCCAGATCTGAGCATCCCTTAGTGGAGCCAGAAATGATGGAAGGAAGTCATGATGTTGCAACTCAAATGCCATCAACATCGAGCCATCCCGGGATCAATCTCGAGATGTTAACAGCAGCTCTACGTGCTGCTGGAGTTGTTACCCGGGCTGACCTGGACGCCCAAAACGAAGCTTCCGAGGAGCGACATACCGCCCATTTATCATTCATCAAGGGTAAGGGTGTTGCCTCTGAGGATTTGCCTCCACTAGGTATCCGATCAGTCCAAGCCCAAATCTCGAAGCTCTTTGACAAGATGGACGCGCTTACACGGCTAATACTACAAGTCTAAGAGCAGCTCAATACACGAATGGACCGGCTTGAATCTGCCGTTATCGAGCTCCAATGGCGTCCTCAGGCTGACTCCCATAAAAGAAAACATGACGATTAGGACGACCCTGATCGCCATGAGGGGGAGAAGCGTCAAAAAGTTCAGTCTGAGGACCTGATGATGATTGTAGGGGGAGTAGAATCAGACGGAGCGGATTTTCAAGGGTATGGGGAAAAAGGATCCGAGGTTCAAGAAATGTGTAGGTCCAAAAGGTTTCCCTAGTATGTTGCTCTAGGCTGTATAGGGGGGGGGGGGTGAATACACCTATTTAAAATTTAGCACACTTTTCTCAATGTTTGTATATATTATCAACAAGTGTTAATTACAAATAAGCCTGAACTGCAGAATGGATCAAGTTGAGATGAAAGATACAACAGATGTTTAACTAATCTAAGGTTGTGTTTGTTATTTTAAGGGTTAAATGTCTGAAGTCTGAAAACTAACTCTGAAATTAAGAGGTGGACTTAAGATCTGAAGTCTGAAAACCACATCTGAAATTGAAATATAACATGTCTGAAACTAAGAGCTGACCTTAAATGTTTTAATTAATAAAACCGATTTTAATATTTTAGTTAAATAAAATACCAACTTATGCTAACCTCTAAATTAAGACTTCAGACGAAATTCCCAACTTGATTTCAGACATGGTTTTCAGACGTTCTAACCTTTAAGTCTGAAATGCAACAAAGAGTCTGTTTCGAATTAAGATCTGAAGTGTAACAAACAGTCTATTTTTAGTTAAGATCTGAAATTAAGACTTCAGAGGTTTTTAAGAAGTAATTAAGTCCAAACAAACACACTCTAAGACACATTCAGACTATATACAACGAATACACTCACTAAGATGAGCTCACTGTTTACAAGAAAGACAGACAGACAGCTTGAACAAGAACAGCTTGGACACACCTTACTGTTTTATTCAAGCAGACTTGCATGCATGGAAACATATTTCTTTGCACGTTCTGAATATCACACTCTTGGTTATCTCACATTTCTTAGAAACTTCATTTTATACTCTCAATGAGAATCTCAGTGAAGCTTCCTCATTGGACATAGAGATAGTATGATGTCTTTCTAAAAAGAGGAAACAACTTTTCTGCACGTTCTGTCAAAGCAGAATTGTCTTTACATTGCGATATCTTTGTCTTTTCCTTTTTGTCTCTTTGTAGAAGGCTTTAACCAAAAGAAGAATGTCCACTTTAAACCTTTCATCTTCTGATATGGCCATTTTGATATAAGAAATGGTCTGTCACTGTTGGGAAATATTCTAAGTATGTCAAGTGGTTAGTTAGATTTCTCAGATTGTTAGTAGTATTTTTGTGTAATTTCAAAGTTCAAGCTGTTAGTTGAATAAGTTCGAGCTGCTAGTTAAAAAGTTCAAGCTGCCAGAGTTAAAAGTTCATGCTGCTCAACATATTAACAAAAGAAAGTGCTGAAATTCAGGACGTGATTTATATTTCAAGATTTGAATATCTTCCAAGCATATCTACTTTCAGAGAAATCAAAGTTCTTCAAGGAAACAAATCAGAAGGCTATATATATAGTTAGACTAGGTCTTTCTATTGTAAGTCTGTACGTGCAAATTCTGTAATTTTGTGCTTCAATTGTAATTGCTGTCTGATAAAGTTTCTCAAGCCTCTAAGGTTGTAAAACCCTAAGAACAGTCTGTGTTCTTCGTCTAATCAAACAGATTAGAGGTGATTGAAATCAGTGAGTTTGGCAATACAAAGGATTTGATTTTGATTATATTTATTTGTTATTCATTCTGAAAGTTTTCTTAAAACAATTAAGTGTTATTCCGTAAACTTCTTAGTTGGACTTTGATTCAATACAAGGTTATTGGTTTACACTCTCATTTATTGAAACCAATTAATCTTAGGTGGTAATTTTGATCTTGACAAGTGGTATCAGAGCAAGGTTTTTGTTTATTATTCTTTGTTTTAAAAGTCAGAAACTTTCTTTTAAAAATTTTATTTTTCTGCAATGGAGTTTGAAAATAGCAGTAGTGGATCTGGGCAAGGACTCATATGGCCTATGCTCAAACCCACTGAGTTCGAGATGTGGGAACTCAGGATTCAACAACACATTCAATTTATTGATTATTCCATATGGGAAGCTATTGAAAATCCTCCTGTAGTTGATCTTGAACTAGATGCTGAGGGCAAACCAATAAAAACACCTTCAAAGACTGAACTTGAAAGAAAGGCTAGAATGAATGAAGGGAAAGCTCTTACTCTTTTACAAATATCCATTCCTAATGCTTATCAACATCAATTTAAAAAGTTCTATACTGCTCATTCTCTTTGGATTGCTTTAGAGAAAAGATTTGCTGGCATTGCTAGCACCAAAAGGAATCAAAAGGATCTTTTAAAACAGCTGTATGAAAACTTTTCTGGAGGCAAGAATGATAGGTTTAATAAGCTAATAGGTGAATTGGAGAGTGCCAAAGTCAGCCTGGATCAAGATGAAGTAAACAGAAAATTCCTCAGATCTCTTAGTGAAGAATGGATAGTCTATGCTGCCTAATGGAGAACCAAAGACACTCTAGATGAAATAGAGTTGGATGATCTTTACAACAGCCTGAGAATGTTTGAATCTGAGATTGAAAATAAAAAGAAATCCTTTTCATACAATCACAACACTGCTCTGCTGTCATCAACATTAACTGATAAATCAAGCTGTTGTGATTCTTTTGCAGGAGCTGATGGTAACTCTAATGAAATTCATTATGAAGCTTTTGTTGCAAATGATGGACTGTTTGCTCTTAATGCTGAAGATTTAGAACAAATCCATCCAGATGATTTAGAAGAGACGGACTTGAAATGGCAGCATGCTATGTTGACTATGAGGGCCAAAAGATTTCTGAAAAGAACTCGCAGACCAAACTTTCAAGCCAGATCAGAAGGCAAACCAGCATTTGATAAATCAAAGGTTGAATGCTTAAAATGCCACAAGCTTGGCCACTTTGCTAGAGAATGCAGATCCCAAGGTCAACACCTATCAAGACCCCAGCAAACTAATCAAACTTCATCATCACAAGTTCTTGTCTCTCAAAAAGACCATGTGTTTGACTGGAGTGATCAGACAGAAGAGGAGTTTCAAAATCAAGCTCTTATGGTAGAAACATCCAATGTCATTTCCACTGAACTACCATCTGAGGTAAATGCTAAACTCTGTTGTCAAACATGCAAAAATATGGTTAAAAAGTACAGAGATCATAATGAGAGCATGTGCAAAACTCTAGCTGAGATGGAAGAAAGGAGATATGAGTATATGCAGGCTATAGAAGATCTTGAATAACAGATCTATGACTATAAGGATAATGAGATTCAGATGGGACATGATTGAACATATCATGAGTGGGAGAAAAAGGAACTGAATAAGAAAATAGAGACCCTAAATAAGAAACTAGATGAGGCTGAACAAAAGGTGTTGGAAGCTAACAAGAAAATAGAATCTATTAATATAGATTTAGGAAGCTTCAAACTGGCCAATCAAAAGCTAGAACACCTAATGGAGGTCCAATTTAAAGATAGGGTAAAATCTCAAGTCAATCCCAAGGAAGGTATAGGATACAAAGCCACTCCACCCCCATACAGCAACAAATACATTCATCATATGAGTGAAGTTGCTGATAGGCTTGTGAATGACCTATTAGATGAGACAATGAAAACTGTAGATCCTATCCTTGAAGACATGCCTGAATCTAAAGAAGAACTGATTCCAATGAAGGTTGTGAGTGTAAAGAAGTTGAGAGAAATTTCAAAAAAATGAGTGCACCTATAGAACCTCCTACTTCAAGTTTCATCCAAAACCCCAGTGAAAAAGGAAAAGAGAAGATGAGTGTATGCAATAATGCTCCACATGTTTCTATACCTTCTAACTATAACATTGCATCCTCCTCAAAAACTAATAAAAGGGGTAAGATTGTTCCAATATGCACATGCAAAAGCATGATGTCCAAAAAATTCCCACACAACAGCAGGTGAGGGGAAATCAAAGGAACAAGAACCAGTGGTCTCACAAAACTGGTTCTCCAATCAAAATAGTCAAAAGATGTTTCTATTGTGGCAGGAAAAACCATTGGGCCAGGCATTATCTATATAAACCATCTGTTGCAAAACAGACTGTGATTCAAAAACAGGCAATTGTTCAAAACTCAAAAAATTCGAAGGCCAAACCACCTGTTACACCAGTTCCAAAGAAGACAGTTGACCACAGCTACTTCAAAGTCAACAAAAGACAGCCTACACACCAAAAACAAGTTTTGGCAAAATCCAAAGCAAACATTAAAAAGGTATGGTGTGTTAAAGGCAAAAACACAAATCAAACTGCTAATGCAAGTGTTGAGACTGTTAAGTCTAAAGTTGGAACTGGTAGTGCAAATTCTGAAGCTGTTAGCACAAAAAACCCAGTTCAAACTACTAAGTCTAAAACTGGAACTGGTAGTGGATCTTCTGAGACTGTTAATGAAAAAGTTGGAAAGAACACCTGGATACCTCATGTCATAACAAAATACTCTTCACAAAATCCACCAGTGGATCTCACTAAGTTTAAAAAGACATAAACAGTGTTTAGTTATGTCAATGCACAAGGACAACCCAAAACCAATTTGGTTTGGGTTTACTCCGCTACTAACTAAGCTTTTTCTGTGCAGGGCAATCACAGGACCTAACATAAAAGAAGATGGCATATGGACAGTGGATGCTCTAGACACATGACAGGTAACTCTGAATGCTTGTCAAATTTCAAAAGCTTTGAAGGAGGGCTTGTTGCATTTGGAGGCAATTCCAAGGGAGGTAAGGTAACAGGTAAGGGTATTGTCAAAGCAGGAAACATGTTATTTAATGATGTTTTGTATGTTGAACAATTGAAGTACAATTTACTAAGTGTGTCTCAAATCTGTGATAAACAAAATATTGTTTTGTTCACAGACTCTGAGTGTATTGTCCTTTCAAAAGATTTTTAAACCCCTGAAAATTTTATTTTACTTAGAACACCAAGAAAGGACAATGTATACTGTTTGGACACAGATCTTTTATCCAAATCAAATACTTTAAGCTGTTCGATATCCAAAGCATCATTTAATGAGTCTATTCTATGGAACAGAAGGATGTGTCACATAAACTTCAAATCTATGAATGTTTTAGTCAAAAAGAATTTGGTAAGAGGTTTATCACAAATGGAGTTCATATGTGATGATCATTATGTAGCATGTCTCAAAGGTAAGCAACACAAAACTTCTTATCCAAAGAAGTAAATTCAATCTCTTCTACTCTTCATCTTATTCATATGGATCTCTTTGGTCCAACATCTGCTTTGAGTTTGAATAAAAGAGCGTACTGTTTAGTCATTGTTGATGACTTTACCAGATTTACACCGGTTTACTTTCTTAGGACTAAGGATGAAACTGCTGAGCTAGTCAAATCCTTTATTTTTTAAGATAGAAAACCAATCGAACTTAAAAGTTAAGGTGATAAGGTCAGACAATGGAACTGAGTTTAAAAATCATATCCTCAATAGTTTCCGTGAGTCTAAAGGCATTGCAAGGCAATATAGTGCACCTAGAACACCACAACAAAACGGTGTAGCTGAAAGGAAGAATAGAACTTTAATAGAGGCTGATAGAACCATGCTAGCTGATTCCAAACTGCCAATGACCTTCTGGGCAGAGGAAGTAAATACAACTTGTTATGTCCTAAATAGGGTTCAAATTATTCTGTCACAAGGGAAAACTCCATATGAGTTATTCCATCACAGGGTTCCCTTAGTAGCCTTTCTAAAACCTTTTGGTTGTTCATGCACTATTCTTCACACTAAAACTCACTTAGGAAAGTTGTAAAGTAAGGCTGATGAAGGTTTCTTTGTAGGTTACTCTATTCAAAGCAAAGTCTATAGGGTGTATAACAGTGTGTCTAAAACCATTGAAGAGAGTGCCAATGTTGCGTTTAATGAAAACACTGCAAATATCAAAGGCACTTGTATAGATTGGTTGTTTGATTTAAATTGTCTAAGAAATTCCCTGAGCTTTGTTGAGTATACTGCAAATACTGCTGAAAACAGTGTTGAAGACAATGTTGAAATTGTCAGCCCAAATCCTCATGCTGGTAACACAAATATTAAAGCTGTTGGCACAAAGTCTCCAACTATTGCAAAGTCTGCTACATGGGATGAGTATACTATACTGCCACTTCTATCTTGTGACCCACCAGGGGTCCTGGTTAATCAACACGACACAAATCCAGAGTATGAAGTGCCAATCCCAAGCCCTGAAGTAACAGCTCCATCCAATAGGGACACAGTCCCATCTTCTGAGCAAGCTGTCACTGGAGCAGAATCCTCAAGTGGTACTGAAGGTGATGATACAAATCTGGGAACATCATTTCAGACAGATTGAGAACCCTCACTCACGGTTCACAAGTATCATCCTCTCAACCAGATAATGGGAGACCCACGCACTCCTGTACAGACAAGGTCAATGGTTCACACGGAGTCCAGTGATGCTGAATCAGCAGTCCCTGAATTCGGTCTAGCTGCCTTTGAACATGCATGCTTTATGTCACAATTAGAGCCAAAGAAGGCATCTGAGGCTCTGAAAGATCCATCTTGTATTGGGCAATGCAAGAAGAACTTTTGCAATTCAAGATTCAGAATGTATGGACTCTAGTTGAGTTACCTAATGGAAAGAGGGAAATTGGTACAAGATGGGTTTTCAGAAACAAGAAGGATGAGAGAGGTGTGGTGATCAAGAACAAAGCAAGATTTGTAGCTCAAGGATACACTCAAGAAGAAGGAATAGATTATGATGATGTCTTTGCCCCAGTAGCAAGGATAGAAGCGATCAGATTGTTCCTAGCTTATGTCAGCTTCAAAGTGTACCAAATGGATGTGAAATCTGCATTCTTGTGTGGTACAATTGAAGAAGAGGTTTATGTGTGTCAACCCCCTGGATTTGAGGACTATAAGTACCCAGACAGAGTCTACAAGTTAGACAAAGCCCTCTATGGACTCTACCAAGCTCCAAGAGCATGGTATGACACTTTATCTTCATATCTTCTACAAAATGGTTTCAAGAGAGGTACTCTGGACAATACATTGTTCACAAAGCCCATCAAATCAGAGATTCTGCTTGTTTAGATCTATGTTGATGACATAATTTTGGGATCTACAAATGACATTCTTTGCAAGGAGTTTGAAACCCTGATGCACAAGTCAATCAGAAACCCACTGGACTTTTTATAAGTCAATGAAAGTATGTAAATGACATCCTGGAAAAGTTTGGATACAAGGATACCAAAGTTGCTAGCACTCCAATGGACACTCACAAGCAGCTTGATGCAGACAAAGATGGAGTGGATGTGGATATTCACTAATATAGATCCTTGATAGGTTCACTAATGTATCTCACATTTTCTAAACCTGATATAATGTTAGCTGTTTGTGTTTGTGCCAGGTTTCAATGTGCTCCAAAGGACTCACATTTGTTTGCTGTTAAGAGAATCTTTAGATACCTCAAGGGACAACCAAAATTGGGACTATGGTATCCTAAGGACTCTCCTCTTGAACTAACAACCTATTCTAACAGTGACTATGGAGGTTGCAACATAAACAAAAAATCCACAACTGGTGGATGTCAATATCTAGGAGCAAGACTGGTCTCTTGGTAGTGCAAAAAGCAGACCACTGTTTCCACCTCATCTACTGAAGCAAAATATGTTGCAGCTGCCAGCTGCTGTTCCCAAGTGATGTGGATTCAGATTCAACTTAGAGACTATGGTTTGAACTTCCTATCTACTCCTATTTACATTGACAACTCAAGTGCAATAAGCATTGTAAAAAATCCAGTGAAATTTCCCAAAACCAAGCACTTAGACATTAGATTTCATTTATAAGAGATTGTAATGAGAAGAAATTAATCCAAGTTACCAAAATTCATATAGATGATCAATTAGCTAATCTATTTACAAAACCATTTGATGTAGGAAGATTCACCTTACTAGTATCAAATATTGGTATGGTTAATATGGATTAATTTGGTTTTCATTAATCTCTCTTAGTTTATGAGGAACATACTTATTAAATGTGCTTAGCTAAGGGGGAGACACTGTCTCATAAGAAAATGCTTAATTTTCAATTAACAACTTGAGTCTATTCTAAAGCTGCTAGTTCATTTTACTCGAACTGTTAGTTGTTTTCACTTGATCTGTCAAAGTGTGCAGGGTAATTCCGTAATTCCTTATAAGTGTGTGCGCGGGACTAGATATTTTTTAATTAAAGTCTCAGTTTTGTTCGATTGTAACTACCAGTTGAAAAAATATCTTCCAATCTTTTCATCTTCTCTCTGAGTGATTCTCACACAGTCGATTCAAACCCTAAAATCACCTTCTTGATGGAGTTTGTCAAAGAACACAACTGCCTCCCCTACTCTCTGAAACCTACTGACCTTCAACCATTCAATGACATGATGGACTTTCTTCGAAGTTTCCATATCCATCATGCTCTCATATTAATCCCACCATCTATGTCGCCCATATAGTGCAGTTCTGGAAATCTGCCTGTAACATCCGGGAACTAGTGGCTGGCACGTGGAATTTATCTGTTGGCTCTGAGAGCTATCCTGATGAGTTGGTGAAATTTAATTAATTAATTGCACGTGAGTTGGTAAAGTAGATTGCTATTACGTGTAATTTTAATCGGTTGAGATAGTAACCGGTTTAGTAGTAATTGAGAGTTTGAGGTTGTTTTAATGAGTTAATTGTCATTCTAAGCCTAAGTCGTTAGTTTGAGATTAATTGAATTAACGGGTGTCTACCCAGTGATTAATGAGTATCGAACCCGTTTTAATTGAGTATCGGACCCAAAACGTATATATAGTACGTCTATGGCTCCTTTTCTTCACTTCACCAAAAGCTCAAGTCATATGTGTGTGTGTCCTCAGCTGGAGTTAAAGAGGAAGCCAAAGGGAGGAATTCAGCAACCAAAAACTGAGAAATTATCATCATCATCACCTCTTCAAGCTATAGCTCGAATTCAAGAAGAAAGGAACGCGTCGAGGTTAGTGATTCGCGTTCAATTCAGTTAAAGCGATATACTAAGTAGTTATTGTGTATTGGGGTTGGATTATAACCCCTGGAATATGTAAAATCGGGATTAAAAGTGATTCCCGTGGCTGTAGAAAAACAGAGCATAACCTGCGATCAGGATGAGGCGGCTAAGGGTGATCGCTGGCGGTGGGATCGCGCCCGCGCTCCCAGACCGCGGCCGAGACCGCGATCGTGGCCGTGCTCCTGGCCGCGCTCGTGGGTCTGAGTCCGGTAGCTGATGTCGAGTCCGTAAATGCTAATAGTATAGTCGTTATGAGTTCCGTAGCAAGTCGTTACAATGTAGTTGTGGTTATTGTTGCCAGGATTTCGTAGCTAAGCCTGGGACTTGTAGAGACTGTCGTTGATAGCGAGACTGTAGTCGTGCTTCAGGTGAGTTACTTACTTTTAACAGACGTATTGTTGTCGATTACTGAGTTTTCAAAGAGGTACGTTGTTTATTATTCGGGTCCAGTGTGGACTCCTTTCATATGTTGATACTTGTTAGCACAGAGCAGAGTTCGTGGATCACGCGTATAGTCGTTGATACGCAGAGTAGAGGCCTGTTGGGTCATTCCCAACTCAGTGGACCTGACAACCCACTACTTTGTGGAGTGGGCTATGCAGGCTGTGCCGGGTCGCTCCCGATGAGGCGTCGGGCCGTTGATGCCGGCCGCATGTAGAGTTGTTTACCAGTTGTTACGTTGTGCTAACTGTTTTATAAACTGTTTTAAAGTTGTTTATAGTAACTCACCAGCTTTCCGCTGACTGTTGTTTTAACTGTGGATCTCAGGTGCGAGGACTGAGGCTAGAGATACAGCGGGCAGTAGTCGGGACCCGCCACGTGGACAGTAATTAGTGACTACTTTCGTAAGTAGTCTTGGTATTTTGTGGTTTGGCTTACTAGCCAATGATCCTTGGGTGACTGTAACATTTACTCATGTTGTGGTTGACTGACGTTACTGACGGGGGTTGGTTTCCGTCTCGTGTTGTTTTATGCCTGATGTGGATATTTAGTAGTAATTAGCTGTTTAACCCTTGATGACGTTGCTTATGATTTGATGACGTGGACTATAAGTCCTATGTGGCATTAGTCGAAAAAGTAGGGTGTTACACTGCCACAGTCAATACCTCCAATGGAATCACTTCTTTTGCATTAATAATCGATGGTAACCCTATTACCATCACTGAGGAGACAATATGTCAACATTTTAATCTTCAAGATGCCACAAGTATAACTGACATCTCCCTTAATGCATTTCATTAAGGACTTTTTGCAATAGGGTATACGGGCCCTACTGATTATTTTACTTTCTTTAAAGCACATTTTGCCCCTAAATGGAAATATCTTGTGTATATCATTCAGCAATGTCTAAGTCCTGAAAAAACTGGTTGGTCTGAGTTTTCTTCAAATATTGTCACTGCCCTAGTGTGCTTATTATACGGCCAACAGTTTAATTTTTCAAATATGATTTTTCAGGGGATGTTAAGGCATCATGCCCTAAAGAATGGGAAATTTATGATGTATCCACGGTTTTTGGCAGAAATAATTGCAAAGTCTTGCAATAATTTTAAAATACATAAAAGGATACATGTTTCTCATAGGCACTCTTTACCTTCTATTAATAGACTTTTGAAACCAAGTGTCAATTTTCTCAATGTGGATGTCCTATTGCCTTCTGCAATGCTGGACATCAATCCAAGAAACAGAGGAGAGGGTCCTGAGTAGGCTCAGCCATTCATTACTGCTTCACCCCCAGGACCCAACCCACTCCTCATGATTCAAACACTCTCTCAGCTCCTTCTATAATACATACATCCCCAACCCCCTCACTGCTACAATATAAAAGACAAAGGGTTTCAGGAGCTCCTTCCTCCTCAGCCCAATTACAAGAGCCAAATAGCCCAGTGCATGGGGACACTCCTGCTCAGAATATCGAAAGGGAACCCATTGAGGACACTCCCACCATCAATTTGGAGGTGGACATCCCATCTGAGGATGTTCATATGGGTTTTGTGGCTGATACTACTGATGTCTCTACACAAGAGGCACAGGATAGTATCAACATTTCTAAGACCACACCCATGGCAACAGAGGGTGTGCAAGCACCTTCTGGAAGTTCCCAGTACAATGAACAAAGGGGCCCAGATGTTTCTACTTCTGGAATTCCTGCAAGTGATAGATCTCAAATACCACTCTCATTTGAAGATCTTGAGGCTAGTCTGCAAGTAATGGCTTTAACGGATCAACAGCTAAAACCTGTTGTAGCTATATTGGAACATTATAAGTCCATTATTGCTGCACAGAGGGCTCAAATCATAGCTTTGCAACATTTAACAGCAGCTCAACAACAATGATTGGATTATTTTCATAGTGGGTTCACACTCTGTGGTAACAATATCATACAGCTTGAAAAGTTAGTTCAAACCCTGCTTGCGCAGGTTTTTAGTCCACCTGGCCAAACCAATGCATCCAAAAAGGGGGACAATCAGGAGATCCCTCATCCAGTCCAAACAGCTTCAACTTCCCCTCCATCAGTTTCAGTTTCTAGGCTAACAGTCCCAACAGCTACTCAAGCTATTAGTCTAGAAACTCAAGTTGCTCCCACTAGGACAAGTGGAGTTGTCATCTTAGAAGGTTCTCAAGATCCTGTCACAACAGTCCAAACCACAGCATCAGCTTCCAGAGACAAGGGCAAAGGTATTATGATTGAGTCTCCAAAGCTCAAATTCTCTTCTAAAGAAGCCCAAGATGAAATCTTAGACGAGCAATCCCATGAATCAATGAGAGATAATGAAACCTTAGGTGACTATCTAAGAGGGTTTGTGGTCAAGGAAAATCAGAAGAAAAGGAAAAGGCCAACAGGGCATTCAAAGGCAGAACATAGAAAATGTTTGATAAATTTCTCTGCTTCAGCTCGAATATCAAGAGTAATTGCTCAGTCATGGTCATCCGAAAAGCTTCAGGCTCTATATGACAAAGGAAAGGAGAATGAAAAAGCATCCACTGCCTCCCAACAAGTCCAAGGTCCACAAGAACCAGTTCAAACTATTGCTAGTGATCCTCATTCTGAAACCATTCATCAAGCAAAGTTTGATCAGGTTAAGAGAGTGTTGTTTGAACAACAATTACAAAAGGCAATGGAAATCGAAAAGGTCCTGGATCTGTATGACTTCTCTAAACCTCCTATTACTTACTGGTATGCTAAGTCACTGAATGACATTGATTTAGACTATCATTTTGTGATCAGAAGAGAGGCTGGTCCAGAAGAAGAATTTAAAAGCCTAGTTCATCTGGCACAATAACTAACTAGAGATGAGCTTACAAGAATGCATCATATTGGAACTGCAAGTCATTCAAGATCTCAATGTGTTTGGGTTCAACGAAATGTAAAAGATCTTAGAAGCATTTTTGATCCAGAGTCTACTAGAGTAGATATAGAAGCTGCCAAGGATATGAAGATTGTACAGATTGATTTATATGCCAAATCAATGACATATAGACTCAAGCTTACAGACGGATCCAGCAGGTTCTACAATTTTAAATTTCTCAATCTGCCAAAGGCATGACTTCTTCAAATGAACTCAATGAAGATCAATTGTGATAAAGATGAGTTGAAGAGAGATTTCATAAAGGTTATAAGGCAGAAGCTTGCATAGTTGTAAGTTTTTGGATGCCTTAGTTTGTATATAACAGGTTTACTTTGTTTTATTTCCTTATTTGTATAGAAACTTAAAGTCTTGTGTAAAGAATTTAAGTTAGGGGAGATTGTTGGGAAATATTCTAAGTATGTCAAGTTGTTAGTTAGATTTCTCAGACTGTTAGTATATTTCTGTGTAATTACAAAGTTCAAGCTGTTAGTTGAATAAGTTCGAACTGCTAGTTCAAAAGTTCAAGCTGCCAGAGTTAAAAGTTCAAGATGCTCAACAGATTTACAACAGAAAGTGCTAAAATTGATTTGAATATCTTCCAAGCATATCTACTTCCAGAGAAATCAGTGTTTTTCAAGGAAACAAATCAGAAGGCTATATATATAGATAGACTAGGTCTTTCTATATATGTGTTTTAATTGTAATTGATGTCTGATAAAGTTTCTCAAGCCTCTAAGGTTATAAAACCCTAAGAACAGTCTGTGTTCTTCGTCTAATCAAACAGATTAGAGGTGACTGTAATCATTGGAAATACAAAGGATTTGATTTTGATTATATTTATTTGTTATTCATTCTAAAAGTTTTCTTAAAACAATTAAGTGTTATTTCGCAAACTTCTTAGTTGGACTTTGATTCAACACAAGGTTATTGGTTTACACTCCGATTTATTGAAACTAGTTAATCTTAGGTGGTAATTTTGATCCTGACAGTCACCCATTTCAAATATCCACTTTGTCTTCATGTAACAGAACAGCGTAGGCAGTCTTTGCAGCTTCTGTTTTTCCCCTTTGTCTTCGACTTTGTAAACTGATCTTGTAGTCCAAAACAATACATGACGACATTATATCATATTCCATAATATGTTTAGCCTGTTCACAAAGAACAGGTTCTGTTCACAAAGAACAGAACACTTAGAATTTGTCCAAACTGCTCAACAGGTTTGACCAGCGTAGACAGTTTATGTCCAGTCTGTTCAACATAGTTAAACAACTTGGAAAAATCTGCCTTAGTTGCAACATGTGCAACAGGGTAAACAACTTTGACTAATAATGCAAATCACTTATCAGGTCTCAATAAGGCATTAACATGCCTTAAATTATACCTTCAAGTGCATCAAACAGGTTTGATTAATAATCTCCCCCTAACATGTTGAACAGGTTTGATAGAGGCCTCTTTGTGCCTAACAATCTCCTCCTATTTGCAATAAACAGTCTAAGCTGACTCTATCAATAATCACTATATATTTTTACAATACACTTTGCAGAAATGAGATTACAACATTGAAGTAAAGTAAAAGATCAGTTTATATATACACTGATATTGATTTCAAACAACACATGTTTTTACAAAAGTACAACTAATGTACTAGAGTAGATTACAACTAATGTAATAAGAAAATTACAACTAATGTAATGAAGTACAACATATGTACAGGAATAAGTTTCAATAAATTTGGACTATTGATGGTGGGAGCAAATAATGGCAAGCATGTCCAACTTATGGACAGCTTCCATTCTTCATCTACTCAGCAGTAGATGGACCTTTAAGCTGTTGTGGTCTTCCTTCGAACATTTGTTCAAAATGCTCTATGGTCTCCTCAATTTCTTCCATTTCATTTCTGAGGAACATGAAGTTAGGATGTTGAAGCTCTCCTCTCTCATAGAAGCCTTTGAGCTGTTCTCAGATAGCCGCTCTCCATCTTGAAAATTGTTTGAAGGAGTTGACAAGTCTAAAAGCTACAAGCTGCTTAAGACCAACCTTATGCAGATCAGATGCTCTCTGGAAACACATTTTCTTTGTTAGGGGATCTACTAAAATTACACCAAACTCAGCTTCTTCTATAAGCTTGTCTTCCTCAGGTTCCACTCCTCTGGGCAGGCTGTGATTCACTTCTTTGATCTCAACAGCTAGGATCCCTTGATCAAGAGTTCTTCCAGCTCAATATCCTTCCTCTTTCTCCTGGGCTTGATCTTGGGTTCAACCACTAACGTACCCTTAATTTGATCTTCAGGGATCAGGCCCGGGTGTTTAACTATTTATATTAGCGTCTTGCCATATGTCCTGACAGTCTTAACAGTTTCAGACTTTGACTGACTCACGACAACTGCCAATTCAACCCACTCTCTGTACCCCATGCAGGAAACATCAGTGTGTTGATATGCTTCTACTGTTCTGGACCTTCAGCACCTAGCCTGGTTATCTGGATCTTCTACTGTTTGTCTTTCTTTGAAATGGGGACAGCTTTGAGAGTTGTTTCCTTGGCAAGCCTTCTGTTGGCAACATCAAATACTTTCTTCCTTGCCATGTTGTCAAAGTGTGTTTGGGCTCCTGTTGAGGAGGATGCTAACTTTGATTTGATTACAGAGACCTGAGCACCCTTTTCTTTCTCTCCCTCTTTCTCAGACACTGACTCATTGGCAGCCTCTAGCAGTTTCCTTTGAACATCCAACAAAGGCATTTTAGCTTTTCTTACCTCTTTGTGTGCAAAGGCCTTTGCAGCTTTAGCAAAGGCTTCTTCTCCCTTTTGCCTTCCTAGAATCTGAAGCTGATCTTCTTGGAATTTATAATAAGTCTCCATAGGGAGACCTATGACTTTCGCCCGAGCCTTATCAAACTTGAGTTGAGCAGCCTTGAGATAGTCAGTGTCCACTGAGGCTTTTCTCTTCCCTTTAGCTGTTGTGGTTAAAACAGCTTCAGTTTCCACTTCCTCTTCTTCTTCAGTTTGCTCCAAGATCAGATGTCTCCTTCTGGTTAGTAGTTCCCAGGGATGGATTCCTCCCCCTTAGATGGTGTAGGGATTGGAGATCCAGCCTAAGTAGGCTGAGCAACTTCAGTAGTTTTGGAAACATCTATAGTAGGACCTGTTTGGGAAAGACCTGCTGCTTGTCCCACGGATGCTGATTTCTCCTTAGAGGGAGATGAAGATTTCTTCCCTTAGACTTGGTCCTTGAGGCAGAAAACTTCTCCCCCTTTGAAGGAGATGGCAAAGAGCCTTCAACAATGGGTCTGCCTGAAGGAACGAATCCAGTAGGTTGGGCAGCAGTTTTGGCAGCAGATTTGAAACCAACAAGGCTATGCACTAAGAAAGCCAAATTGTGCTTTACCTCTGCAAGTTGGGTAACACGGGGGTTTTAAGAAAGGTAGAGTGGGAAGAAGCAAGGGATGACAGCTGAGCAATAGCTTCCCTGTCAGAGGTTGTGAACACCAAACTTTGAAGTTGTGCAAGATTTATTTCAAGAGAATCTTGCATATCATCAAAGTTTGATGACACAGAATTAGACAGAGAGACCACTAAGGTGTTCAGGCTGGCCAGAGTGGAAGGAAGACTATTTGTGCAAGTTTCAAGGAGAGCTGACAGCTGTTGGGAAACAGCTGACAGTAAGGACACAGAGTCCTGTTGGGAAGAAAAAATCGTTGAGAGGGTGGAGGATAGTGTTTGTGTTAGGCACAAAAAGGCCTCAGTCAAACCTGCTCTACATCTGAGGGGGAGATTTTATAATCAAACCTGTTGATACATTTGAAGGTTGAATTTAAGGCCTGTTATATGCCTTATTGAAACCTGAAAATGATTTGCAATATCAGTCTAAAGCTGTTCTATACGTTGCATGTGTTGCAACCAAGACAGTTTGTCCAAGCTGATCAGTCTGCTGATCAGGCTGGACATAAACTGTCTACGCTGCTCTACACTGTTGAGCAGCTTGGGCATTTTTAAAGTGTTCTGTTCTTTGTGAACAGAACCTGTTCTTTGTGAACAGGCTAAACACTTTATGGAATTTGTTTCCAAGTCATCATGTATTGTTTTTAACTACCAGATCAGTTTACACAGTTGAAGACAAAGTGGAAAGCAGAACCGCTCAGCCTGCCCAAGCTGTTCTGTTACATGAAGACAAACGGATATTTGAAAAAGGGTGACAGACCTTTTTCTTATATCAAAATAGGCCTTTACAAGGAAGAAAGACGCAAAGTTGACATTCCTAAAATGGTTAAAGGCAATGCAACAGTAGAAAGTAAAAAGACAAAAGTTCTGCACAAGAGAAGGCAAGTCTGCTTTTCAGAAAAGTGCAGAAAAGTTATATTGTCTTTTCAAACAAGACTTCTCCTTTTTCATTCTGCCCAATGAAGATGTTTCTCTTAGATCCTCTAAGTGAGTATAAAAGGAAGCTTCTAAGGTCAGAAAGAATGTGAAGAAAGCTAAGTGCTTAAACCAAGAGTGAACGTGCAAGTGTGATATTCATGCATGCAAATCTTCTGTAAACAAGCTTCTGTGTGTCTAAGCTGTTTACCAAAGCCGTTCCTTAAAGTCTTGTAAAATACAGTGAGTGCATCTTAGTGAGTGTGTTCATTGTAATCTAGTTTGAGTGTGTCTTAGACTAGAAAACCATACTGTTGTATTCTGTCATCTCAGCTTGAACTATTCCGCATTCAAGCTTGTTTGTAATTAACATTTGTTGATAATACATACAAACATTGAGAAAAAGAGTGTGTAGATTTTAAATACTGTATTCACCCCCCCTCTACAGTTTATTACTATATACTTTGGGAACCTTTCGGGACCTACAGTTTGCATCTGTGCAGTGAGTGCAAGCAGCTGAGAGAATTGATCAGCTTGGGGAGCAGGAGTTTGAAAAGAAGTCCTGAACGAATCAAGGAACCCCTGAAGCTGAGCAGACATAGTCTGATATGATAGAAGGTAGGGAGGTCATGGAAGTTTCCAAAGAACCAACTTTTTTGGTCAGCAAAGACAGATGATCCTTCAAAGGAAGATCTTTGGGGGATGGAGGAGTATGAGTTGATTGTTTGGATAGGGTAGATGGTGAGGAATGTGATGGTGAAGGAGAGGACGTAGGAGTTTGTGTATTGGTGGGGATGGCAGGGAGACTTTGGAGAGTAATTCCATAGCCTGAGCATAAGTTAGATGGCGCAGCTTGGAAGGGTCAAGGGAACTTTCAGCAGTGGCTATAGCTGCATCATGAGGTGAAGTGGTAGGAGTCGGTGGCCTTTCATATGTTGCTTATGTTGTAGCACCTTTATTAAGACCTGAGGTGGTTCCCTCAGTGGTAACTTGGCTTTCAGGCACCTCTTCATGGGGAGAAGGGATGTGCATTTCAACATCATCAGTGGTGAAAACTGATGGTTGAATGTGCACTTGGGGAGCAGCCACACCAGAGGGATGGTGTATTCCGCCAGGTTCGTCAGCCTCGGTTGATGGTCCTTCAACAGCTGTTGGGTGAAGAACATCTGCATCACCAGGAGCAGACGTTTGAGGCTGATCTGTTGGATGGTCTGTTCCAGCAGCTTTGGCACATCGTGCAGACTCAAATAGTGTATGAGAAGCATGAGGTGGAGACTCTGTGGACTCAGTATGGAGTGGAGTGGACTCCTGTCTTTCAATATCCTCAGCCTGTTGGGAGGCTGGTATAGTGGATGTGGTATCTCCTTTTGTACAACTGGTTCCTGTTGGGAGGAACCAGAGGGTCTAGGCTGACTGTGGGTGGACTCTTTGTGGAGTGAAGCTTGCTCCAAAAGTGCTGAACTTTCTCCCAAAATAGGAGAAGTAGCAGGGGTTGCTTCTTTTTCAACTAACTCCTGTTGGGAGGGGTCAGAGGGGCTAGTTTGTGATGATGGTTTCTTTTTGGCTAGGGATTTGCGTCTGTTATTTGATTTAAGGGATGAAGTGAAGGATGGATGTTGTTGGGAAGTGATGAGGGGTTCTGTTTGGACTGGAGGTGAGAGTGGGTCGGAAACAGGAGGGTTAACCTGCTCCATGATCTCAGGTGCCATAGACGCACCAGCCACAAAGGCTTTAGATTCAACAAATGAACCAGGGTGATGAGTCTGCTCCCCCTCAGCCATTGAGGCTGATGGGACAGACTTAGACTTAACTGTTTTAGCCTTCTTGCGGACAGGCTCAGCTTCAGTCGATTCCAGGCCCCTTTTTACGAGCTTGGGCCTGGATTTGGATTTTCCTTTAGGAGCAGCGACTGGATCCAGCCTCACAACAGAGGGTCCTTCCACCAATCAAAGTAACCTCCTCATTGGTGTTGACAAAGGGGGATCATTGGCAACAACTGGGGTGTAGAAAACTCTCTTTCCTATCACAAGAATTGCAGCAGTTGACAAGTATGTTTGAGAAGTATAGAGAGCTCACCACATACATGTTTAAAAATGAGGCTTAAGAATCTTGGATACCTGACAGCAGCAGGATGATGTTCTTGCTGCACTAAGTTCCTCAAATTCAAAAAGATCCATTTGGCCATGTTCAGTGTAGTCTCATCCACAAACTGCAGGACTATGGGATTTTCATCATTGCTAAGCTAGTCAAAGGAACCAACTTTGTAGCCAAAAGACATCACCACAAAGGCGAATAGAAAACTGTAAGTGGGTGATAAGTCCCTCCTGAACAATGTAGCTCCAACTTTTGGTTCCGCTACGCCACAGAAGAGTAGCAGGTTGCCCATTTGATCATCCTCAGCCTGTAGTTTATCATAGGTTTCAGCAACCAAAAGATGAAGAACTTCCCTGAGGAGAGGACTAGTTATCTCAATGGTTTGAGACCCATTGAGGATAGTTCCCCTGATGGTTTTGGTTGAAGGGTCATACGAACATGTGTACCAAAACTCATAAACCATCTCATAGTACTACACACAAGGAGAGGCAATCATGGCATAGTGCAGGGGGTGGGCTTGCAGAAACTCCACAATTTTTTCATAACCATTTCCCACATAGTTTTTGGGAATGGTTAGGTTGACTATGTAGTTGGTGGGTTTGAGAGTGAGCATTGTGGTGACAGAGGGATGTTTTTGAACATTGTCACCAACGAATACTAGTAGCAGGGGGTTGTTTTGGTGAGCCATTTGGAAAGTAGTAGGATAAAGGATGCTTCGATTTAGGATTTTTCTGGTAGTTATTGAAGCAATAGAGAAGAAGAAGATGAAATAGTGATGGAGGTATTTATAGGATTCGAATGTGAGTGAATAGGAGAGAGAAAAGTTTATGCAGTTGATTTGAAATGTTCTTTAACGGAAAACGAAACGGTTTGCCATGTCAGAACGGTTGTCAGACCACTTGACCTTTTTAGCTACTAACACACGTTAACAAACGTTATCCGCAGGTAATTAAGTTAAAAAAATACATAAATTAAGTAACTTAATTATGAAGAAAGGTAGTTAAAACTGATGTTCTAAGCTGTTGTTCAAACTTGTGATGAGTTGGTTTCGTCACAAGCTGATCATCCCTCAAGCTGTTCATTCTACCTGTGCAGCTATGTGAGACCATGTGTCATTGTGAAGCAAGTTCAATAGCTGATCAGGTTACAAGACAATGCCTTGTATGACAGATTGAAAGATTGAATAGGTTGGAGGTTTGTACAACAGAATAGGTTTAGAGTTAAAACGTATTTTAGCAAACCTGTTATGTTGTCCAAGCTGTCCAAGTTTTCAGAAACTAACTAAGTATAAAACAAGTAAAACTTGTTCTATCCAAGCTGTACTGAGAAATCTGGACCAATTTTAACCTGTGATTTTTAGAGCACCATTGACACTTAGTCACTTTTATTTAACATTCCCAGCTTGCTTACAAGGTAATTAAACCTGTTTGCATCAAGAGGGTCGGTTAAAATGTCTGCAAGCTGTTCATCTATGGAAATAAAACTTACCTCCACATTACCTTTCTGGATGTGATCTCTGATAAAATGATGTCTGACTTCTATACGGTTTGTTCTGGAATGAAAAACTGGATTGTTGGAGATAGCTATGGCACTTGTATTATCACACAGAATAAGAGTTTTCCTATATACAAGTCCATAATCCATAAGCTGATGCTGCATCCATAGGATTTGCCCACACCAGCTTTTAGCAGCAATGTACTCAACTTCAGAAGTAGAAGTAGAAACCGAGTTCTACTTCTTGCTACATCAACTTATCAACTTACCACCAAGAAGTTGACATCCACCTGTTGTGCTTTTCCTGTCTAGCTTGCAACCTGCAAAATCAGAATTTGAGTAACCAATTAGTTCAAGGTTGGAGTCTTTGGGATACCAAAGACCCAAACATGGTGTACCCTTTAGGTATCAGAAGATTCTTTTTACAGCAGCTAGATGTGATTCCTTAGGATCAGCTTGAAACTAGCACATAAATAGGTAGCAAACATAATATTTGGTCTACTAGCAGTTAAGTATAGCAAGCTCCCAATCATGCCTCTGTAAGCTGTTACAGAAACAGATTTTCCACTGGCATCAGCATCCAATTTTACATTGGTTGCCATTGGTGTTTTGATGGGAGAACTTTGATCAAATTTAAACTTTTTCAGAAGTTCTAAAGTATACTTTCTTTGATTAATAAAAAATCCATTTTAGGTTTGTTTAACCTGTAATCCTAGAAAGAAAGTAAGTTCACCCATCATACTCATTATATATTCTGAGTTCATGAGTAGTGAAAAATTCTTGCATAGTTGCTCATTAGTAGAACCAAATATTATGTCTTCCACATAAATTTGAACAGGCATAATATCAGATTTCACCTTCTTTATGAACAATGTGGTACCCACATCACCTCTGGAGTAGCCATTGCTTATAAGGAAATCAGTAAGAGTGTCATACTAGGCTCTAGGGCTTGTTTTAGACCATAGAGAGCTTTGTCCAAGTTATAGACAAAACCTGGATGTTGTTCATTTCAAACCTTGGAGGCTTCTTGACATATACTTCTTCTTGCAGCTTACCATTTAAAAATGCACTCTTCACATCCATTTTAAATACCTTCATGCTCTTGTGGGTAGCATAGGCTAGAAACAAATGAATTGCTTCTAACCTGGCCACTTGAGCAAATGTTTCATTATAGTCTATCCCTTCTACATATCTATAGCCCTGAGCTACCAATCTTGCCTTATTTCTAATGACATGACCTTGCTCATCCATCTTATCTCTGAAAACCCACTTGGTGCCAATTATGGTTTTACCTTTAGGAACAGGGACCAACTTCCATACTTTGTTTCTCTCAAACTGATTAAGCTCTTCTTGCATGGCAATGATCCAATTTGCATCTTTTATAACATCATCCACTTTCTTTGGCTCCATCAGGGACACAAAGCTAGAAAACATACAAAAGTTTCCTAAGTTGTCCCATATTGTTTGTACCCCTTTGTTGATGTCACCAATTATCTGATCATTAGGTGACACCTCCTCTTAGGATCATGTCTCAGTGAAGATTCTCCTATATCATTTTCATCTTCATCAGGTCTTGTCCAACAGCTTTCAAGATTTTCAGACACACTGTTATCTTGAGCCTGTTCACCTGTTGAACATGAATCTCTATTGTTGAACATATCAGCAGAGGATCCAGGAAAATCAGCATTGATTGGTTCTGGACATGGTGTATTAATTATGTCAGTACACTTATTCACACAGGGTGTATCAACATAGTCATCATCATGTCCATTGTGATTAACAGATTCCACTCTGGGTAAAGTGTAAGCTTTTGAGTCATTTTCTTCATTGATGGAATGCATGAGATCATCAAAGCTGAACTGTCCTGAAACTGATTCTGGAACAACTTCGGTGGGGGCACTACTAGACTCCTCAAAGGTGACATTGATAGATTCTTCTATCACCTTTCTTTTGTAGTTGTATACTCTGTAGGTTTTAGAGATAGCATAATATCCAACACACACACCTTCATCAGCTTTGGGTTCAAATTTTGCCAGTTGGTCCCTCTGACTTAGAATGAAGCAGGGACATCCAAACGCAGGCAGTGTTGACAGCTTCAACCCAAAATGATGAAGGCAAACGTGATGCACACAGCATGGTTCTAGCAGCTTCAATGAAAGTTCTATTCCTCCTTTCAGCAACTCCATTTTGTTGTGGAGTTTTTACAGCTGAAAAGTTTTGTGAGATCCATCTTTCTTCACAGAAGTCCTCAAGAGTACTGTTTCTGAATTCACTACCATGATCACTTCAAAGCTGCATAACTGTAGAAGGAGGGGCCAGTTCATCCAAAGCCACAGAGTCGGAGATAAATGAGATGATTGAAGCACTAATGGATCTCGACGATGACCCTATGGACCTGGGCTTCGATTTTGAGGATGATATGGAGGAATTAAAAGAAGGGGAATTTGTGCCCGGAGATATAACTGATTGGAAATCCGATGATGAAGTGTGTGCTGATGAAGATGATGAAGCCAATGAGATCATCGTTCAGCAAAACCCAATCACAGACACTTATGTGATAGACAGAAATAATGTGATTAACGTAGAAGTAGTTAATGCTGCTTTAAATGTTGATTCATCAAGGGAAGAGCCTGCCAGAGAACTTACCAATGAAGAGAAAAGAAAACTATGGTTCAGGGCAGAGCAAAAGGAGTTAGAGTTGAAGAAGAAGATGCGTGTGCCGGGTGCTGGAGAGCTATCCGGAAGTATATTGAGCTGGTTCTTTGACCGGGAATTGCAGCTATTTATTATCAAAAGAAGAGATGGTGTTCAGTACCTCAGGAAAA
The DNA here is from genome assembly GCA_020465985.1 of Centrapalus pauciflorus. Classification (NCBI taxonomy): domain Eukaryota; kingdom Viridiplantae; phylum Streptophyta; class Magnoliopsida; order Asterales; family Asteraceae; genus Centrapalus; species Centrapalus pauciflorus. The sequence continues at coordinate 45,137 of JAANYP010001659.1, read as the reverse complement.
CTCTGAAAGTATTCAACTCCTTGCCGAAGATTGAGATAAAGGCATTAGCTTGGAAGGAGCTGATCAATATCGGCAACGACCCTTACGCAGAAATAATTGCCATGATCATAAGAAAAGAAGGAAGGTCGAGGAAGTTTGAACGTCTCAATCCGAGGATAGGTAAGCGAGTAATGGATCATTCTCGAATTGAACCTCTGACTGTGCGTCCATGGATGAAGATACAATACAGACCAGTGAGATGTCTGAGAAAGGTACCACTCAAGCCAATGCCACAGGACGTCATGAAAAACCTAAACTGGTGGTATGTGGAGAGTGAAACGGGAGAAGCTGTGATGGAAGATTTTGAATAAAAAGTAATTTTTAGAGTCTACGATCCTCTTCACCAGGTAAACCTTTCTAAAGATGACCTTCAGGTGCTACATACTCATAAGATCTCAAGCGACACTCATATGGATAGTGAGGCTAGAAAGTATGAAAATGTAGTTAGAGTGTGTATTGAGAAGGGTTTGTATGCTGGCAGCAGTTTGAATAAATAATAAACAAAGTACTTCATCAAATGTGTGAATTGTTAGATATCGTCAAGGGGGAGTCTGTTGGTACACCCTGTGTGACGATAGCAGTCTAAGTGATCCAACATTGTGGTATTAGCAAGTGTTTGATATATATGTTTATATATGTTTGAGAATTATTATTGATTGTACGTTTGAACTTAATGTAATGTATTACAAGAAGTTCAAACATAAAGATCAAAGATAAAATCAAACTTAAGTTAAAAACATAAGTTTCAAACACAGGTTTAATATGTGAAAGTCGAATTTAGGTTAAATTCGAATTCACAAGTTAATCAGATTCGAATCTGTTAGCAGATTCGAATGTGTTCAAGTAGGCAGATTTGAGAGTGTCAGATGGGACAAACTCGAATGGGCCTTGGGCCTGATTCGAGTTTGGCCCATGGCAGACTCGAATTAGCCTCTATATTTAGGGATAGACTCGAATAATTATAAACTTTTTGCAGAATTCGAGAGAGATTAAGCAAAAGGCGATTTCGAGTTTATCATCGGTTTTAGTGTTGTTTCGGAGAGAATCTTCTTGTAGGTGCGTTCTTGTTAGTTCGTACAGCTCGTTGATAGTCTCCGTGTTCCTAGTGAGAGTTGTTGCCGTCAACCCGTTAACGAGGATTCCGCACTCGTTGACGGTCTCGCGTCTAGATAGATCCGTGTTGTGTAGACCTTACAGTCTTCAGAAAGATCAACCATGTATACTTGGAGAAGTCATCAACCATTATTAGAGTGTATCTTCTACCTCCTAGACTTGGGACACTAACAGGTCTAAAGAAGTCCATGTGGATTAAGAAAATAGGAGTATCAATAGAAAAATTATGCTTGGATTTAAAATATGTTTTTCTCTGCTTGCCTTTCTCAAAAGCTGTGCAGAGTTTATCCTTAGCAAAGGTTATAGAAGGCAAACTTGTTACCAACTCTTTCTTACAAAGTTTGTGGATATTCTTGAAGTTTAGGTGTAACAGCCTTTTGTGCCATAACCAGTTCAGGTCTGCATTGCTTCTTGAGACAAAGCAGGTTTCAGTTGTGGGATCAGCAGACTTCGTGTCCACAACATATACACCATTCTTCCTTTGTGCACCCAGCATAACTTTGCCTTGGGGATCCAGTGTGCACCCCAGATGCTCATAAAAGTTAACCTTGTAGCCAGCATCACACAGTTGACTGATGCTTACAAGATTATGTTTTAGCCCAGACACATAGGCTAATCTTTTGAATATAGCAGCACCAGCTTGAAGGGTTGCATATCCTTCTGTGGATCCCTAAACATTATCAACAAAGGTGACTTTTGGTTCTTTTTCAGGCCTGAGATCACTCAGCAAGTCCTTGCAACCTGTCATGTGGCCTAAGCAGCTGCTGTCCAAGTACTAAACCTGGGATGGTTGTTTAACCTGCAGAGTGTCATGGGAAAATATTTGTTATTTTTAGGGGAACTCATCATAAGGATGAGTTCTCGTTCTTCATCAACATTTATTGATGGACTAGTAAGACCAACGCTAATATTTCCTATCTGGATTGTATCAGCTTGGATACTATCCTCATTGACCATGTTATTTCCAACACTGCTTGTTTTTGCAATGTTGGAGCTAGCAGTGTCAGCAAGCTTCATGTCCGCAGTTTCAGGACAGTCTTTTGCCATATGTGTCTTCTTCCCACATTTATAGCATTTTCTCTTTTTAGACTTTGTGGAAGAAGTACTTCTAGAAACACATTCTGGAACATATTTGTTGGACTTCTCAGTACGTTTAGAAAACTTAATACTATTTTTAGAAGAATCAACAGTTTGAGTAGAAAGCACAACAGCAACAGCTTTGTTGCTTAACCTATGTCCTCTTTTCTCTTTTTAGGAGGCAGAGAAAAAATATAGGAAGTTTGATTGGCCTTTGTCCTTCCACAGTTTTGGGAAACTTATTCCCAACTTTCTCAGGTTGAGCAATGGCTTTGCCTTTGCCCTTACTGATATGTGATGGATGTTGCCTAACAACATAATCACTGCTTCTGGTTTTGAAAGATTTACCTTCATTTATAACCAGTCTTCCACTATGATTTAAAAACTTATATGAAATCACAGCAGATTTAGTTTCAACATGAGACTTACCCTAGTTGAAAGCAAGTTGCTTACCTTTTGAAAACTTTTTCTCAGAGTATTCAGCATCAAAAGGGTTAATAGGTTTCTTCCCATCAGCTTTAGATCTAGAACCTGTCTTATTGACAGGTTTAGTGTCCAAAGCTGCAGTTTAAACTTGTTTTCCCTTCTTTTGTTTGTGTGAACCAGGTGTGCACTTAGCGGGTGATTTGATGGAGAACACATTCCATCATCAGTCTTTAGAACATTTTCACACAAACTGTTAGTGTTTTGAGGCCTGACAAACCTATTTGATGAGACCAGCTTTCCATTATCTCTTTGAATAAAAGTACTTTGAAGCTCACCAAGAGTGGATAAGTCTTTTCCCAGATTATTTATCTCAACAATTTAAGATATTGTATTAAGATCCCCTCCAAGATAGGCTTGGATTTGAGCAGGGATCTGTGACTGATACAATGATTGACTTTCTGTGCAGATTGACACCAAGAGTCAACAATCTTTTGAAGCTTGGCTTGCTTTGTGTTCGTCTCTCTCTTTTCTTCTAATAAAAGGGTGTCGATGTGTTTTACTTCATCAAGTTCAGTTTCCAACTTATGGTAGTTGTTCAGTTTATTGGTTTTTGTTTCAAGATCAGTTTTTAACTTAGAGATCTCAGACAACAAAGCATCATACTTCTCAAAAGCAGCTTTAAAATCAACAAGTAAATATTCAAACATTTTAACTTTTTCATCAGAACTATAATCCATAAAATTTTGTACCTTATACATAATAGTTGGGTTCCAGTTCTCCAAGCTACTGAGAGCTATTGCTTCAGCCAGATCCTGCTTGAAATTGCTTGTTGATGGAACATCAGTGTTGGCCATCAGAAAATTGTTATCTTCTTCATCTGATAATGAGTCAGATTACTCCCAGTCACATGTCTCAGCCATGAGTCCCTTCTGCTTGTTGGAAGCCACTGAGTCTTCCAACTATCTCAGCTTAGCCATGGCTATTAGGTACTTAACCCTGTAGCTATCATCCTTATTCGTCTTGTATGGTTTGGATGTTGAGCCAACAGCTTTAGACACACAGTCAGCAGCTATATGGCCTATTTTACCACATTTAAAGCACTTTTTGATGGCACCTGACTTCTTTTGCAGCCTCTTTCCACGAAACCTCTTTGTTAGCCACAAAAAGGCCTCAGTCAAACCTGCTCTACATCATAGGGGGAGATTTTTAATCAAACCTGTTTGATGCACTTGAAGGTATAAATTAAGGTCTGTTTATGCCTTATTGAAACCTGAAAAATGATTTGCAATATGAGTCAAAGTTGTTTACCCTGGTGCATTTGTTGCAACAAAGGCAGATTGTCCAAGCTGTTTAGTCTGCTGTACAAGCTGCACATAAACTGTCTATGCTGCTCTATACTGTTGAGCAGCTTGGACAGATTCTAAGTGTTCGGTTTTTTGTGAACAGAACCTGTTCTTTGTGAATAGGATAAACACTTTATGGAATATGTTTTTATTCCTCATGTATTGTTTTTGGTTACAAGATCAGTTTACAAGTCGAAGACAAAGTGGAAAACAGAAATGGGTGACATACCATTTCTTATATCAAAATGGCCTTAACACAAGAAGAAAGATGCAAAGTTAACATTCCTCTTTTGGTTAAATCCTTATGCAACAGAGACAAAAAGAAAAAGACAAAGATTCTGCCACATGAAGACAAGTCTGCTTTATCAGAATGTGCATAAAAAGTTGTTTTGTCTTTTTGGAAAGACATCCCACTATCTCATCGTCCAATGAAGAAGCTTCACTGAGATTCTCAGTGAGAGTATAAAAGGAAGCTTCTAAGGATTGTGAGATAACCAAGAGTGAGAAAAAATCAGATCGTGCATTGAAGTGTGTTTTTACATGCATGCAAGTCTGCTTGAATAAAACAATAACGTGTGTCCAAGCTGTTCTTATTCAAGCTTTCCATCTGTGTCTTGTAAAATTAGTGAGGTCAACTAAGTTAGTGTATTCAATGTATCTAGTCTGAGTGTGTCTTAGATTAGTTGAACATCTGTTGTATTTGTCATCTCAGCTTGAACCTTTCCGCAGTCAAGCTTGTTTGTAATAAACACTTGTTAATAGTATACACAAACATTGAGAAAAGAGTGTTGAGTTTTAAATTGATGTATTCACCCCCCCCCCCCCCAAACTTTACAACTTAGAAAAATTCACTAGGGAAACCTTTTGGGACCTACAACTGGTATCAGAGCAGATACAGTGTGTGTTAACTCTAGATCTCTCATTCTCCCTATTTTCCCATGGACAATTGTGCTGCCAGTTCCTCCTCTTTCTATGACAATGGTTGTATGGCCAAACCCCCCAAATTCAATCATCAAAACTTCTCTAGTTGGAAGTGCAGAATGATGCTCTACTTAGAGAATCTGGATGTACAACTGCCAGAGATATTAATGGAAGGTCCCTATGTGCCAACTTATGTTACTACTATCACTCCTACTGTTGAAGTAGCTGCCTCTGAGATCAGGACCTTTGAGAAAGCCAAAGCTCGATGGTCTGATGAAGACAAAAGGCTGGTTGCTCTTGATGCAAAAGCCAGGAATAACATGGTCATTTCTCTTCCTGTTGATGTGTTCAAACAGGTTGAGAAAATGGAGACTGCATAGGAGATGTGGGATACTTTGTGTACCGTCTATGACGGTCCCACAATTGTTGGTACACCCTGTGTGACGATAGCAGTCTAAGTGATCCAACATTGTGGTTTTAGCAAGTGTTTGATATATATGTTTATATATGTTTGATAATTATTATTGTTTGTGTGTTTGAACATAATGTAATGTATTACAAGAAGTTAAAACATAAAGATCAAAGATAAAATCAAACATAAGTTAAAAACATAAGTTTCATATACAAGTTAGTCAGATTCGAATTCTATAAGGATTGGAATTCGAATCTATGTCAGATTCGAATTTGATCCTAGTTAGATTCGAATGTGTTATGAGGCAGATTCGAGAATGTCAGTGAGGACAAACTCGAATGGGCCTTGGGCTGGATTCGAGTTTGGCCCATGTCAGACTCGAATTAGCCTCTATAATTAGGGATAGACTCAAAATATTATTAGACTTTTTGCAGAATTCGAGAGTGATCAAGCATTAAGCGATTTCGAGTTTATCATCAGTGTTAGTGTCGTTTCGGAGAGAATCTTCTAGTAGGTGCGTTCTTGTGTAGTTCGTGCAGCTAGTTGATAGTCTCCGTGTTTCTGGTGAGTGTTGTTACCGTCTACCCGTTAACGAGGATTTCGCACTCGTTGACAGTTCCGCATCTAGATAGATCTGTGTTAGGTAGACCTTGCAAGTGGTATCAGAGCCTACGGGGTGTCCTTGGTGTTCTTCGTGTTCATTTAGATATATCCTAGGTTTCTTGACGCTTTTGGACGGTTTTTCTCTCATCTTCGTGTTCTTCGAGCTTAGCAAAATGTCATCCGGGAAATACTTCGTGTTTTTCACGTTTTTGATCGAAATCATTATTTTTCGTTGGAAAAATATTGATTTAATCTACAAAACGTAAATAAATCGAAGTGTTAGCCATTTTTCGAGTTTGCGGCGCTCGAATCTATTAGGAGCAATTAGGGTTTTACTAAGTCTCGAGTCTACCCAAATCCGCTCCTTTCGAGTTTGATACAGAGTGTTTTCGAATCTAATTCGAGTTTGTGCTAGTTTCGAATAGGTTCTCGAGTCTGCTGACATTCGAGTTTGCTTCGAGTTTAGTCTAGAGTCGAATAGTGCTTCGAAACTGCTGAGTATTCGAGTTTGCCTTGACCTTCGAGTTTAGGGACTTTCGAATCTGTCATCATTTTCGAATTTAGTTGAATTCTCAAACTTAATCGAATTTAATCCCAAACAGACTTAAAATTAATTATATTCGAATCTATCAAAGGTCGAAAGAATTAAATTAAATTAGTTTCGAATTAAATTAATTAAGTGAAAATTCAATTACTTTCGAAACGATGTCAAATCTTCAAAAGTTTCTGGAAATGGACCACGTGGTCGGGAAGGCAAATACTCCGCCTAAGCTGATGAAACTCGAAGATTATTACTGGTGGAAAGATCGGTTTGCCGATTTTGTGCGTTTTAACGATATGCGCATGTGGGTATGTATTGACGAAGGATACATTCCACCTATTTCTGAAGTTGAAGGCCGTCAGAGAGTCTTATCATATCAGATGATGAAGGAAGATGATAAGAAACTGTATGAAGACGAGAACAGAGCTTTCTCGATAATTCGAATGGCGTTGCCTCAGGATATACTACACACATTTCGGACTCAAAAGACCTCTAAGGAACTTTGGCAGTCGCTAGAAAAGAGGTGTGAGGGTAATCCTAGGGTTCGAAGGAAGCGCATGGAGCTGTTGAAACAACAGTTTGCAATTTTCAAGGCGTTGAAGGATGAACAGCTGGATGACACCATCACCCGCTTTTATCATCTGTTGACGGAGCTTGAAAGTCACGGGATTGAGTATAATGACACTGAGAAGAACAATAAGCTTCTTGATGCCTTACCAGCCAAATGGGCTATGTATGTGGCAATGATAAAGCTTAATGAGGACAAGTATTATACCCAATCATTGGAAGATATAGTGGGAACGTTGCGAGCTTATCATTTCGAGCTTCTGAAGGCCGAAACGGATTACGAACAAGTCCAGAATCCAGCGATGTATTTTGGAAAATCAACAAAACCTTCAGCGACAGCTGATCTGAAGACTGCTACAACGTTTTTCACTGGAGAAACGTCATCACCAGCAGAGACTAATGACACACTGAACAGAGCGTTCTTAGGATTGGGAAGATCGGAAGAACAGCTACCTCAAGCAACTCAGGCATCAACATCTCAGGGCTACTCTAAGATGCCCATGAGCGCAAAATCAGCCGAAGAACATTTGAACTTGCTTGCTTCATTTGTGGCTGCATACGGAAACTGTGTTCAGGGGAAGATAAACGATCCTGCTCTCTGGGATGAAGACTATGATCAGGTCGACCCTGACGATCTTGAGGAGATGGACCTTAAATGGCAACTGGCCATGGTAACCCAACGGGTTAAAAGATTCATCAAACGCACTGGGAGGAATCTGACTATGAACAATAAGGGAATTGGATTTGATAAGTCCAAGGTCAAGTGCTACAATTGTCAAGGTCTGGGACACTTCGCCAGAGAATGTCAGAGACCGAAAGTAGATACGTACCAAGGACAAAATCATCATCATGGACAGTTTCAGAATCAGTCCCAACAGAGATACCTTCCGAGTTCATCTGCCGGTCAAGCCAATCTAGCTGGTCTACTATCAAATGTCACATCAGACAGACAGCTGGATGGTACCTACGACTAGAGTTCACATCCGGAATCAAAGCTCGGGCTTTTATGGCTGAAGTCACGGAGAATGGGTGTGAAGGGGAAGAGCAGACCACAAGGGACAGCAGTCCGATGTGGGTGGAGAAGACGAATGATCAGACGCTTCTGGAGTTTGCCGCTCAAATGGCCAACGTGGAATCCGACCACACAAAGGTTAGTCTGACTTACTTTCTTTTTCATGAATTATGCATGTTATGTGTTACTTTTAACGATAGGTTGAATCTAGTCCTAGAATCACATAAAACCATAACTGCTCAACGATAGGTTGAATCTACTTTTAACGATAGGTTGAATCTACTTTTAACGATAGGTTGAATCTAAAAGCTGATAACGCTAGCCTAAATGACATTAAGCAAGATCTTAAGGAAAAACTTAAGGCTTATGCTCAAGATGTAATAGTTCTGAAAGACAAACTGAGTGAGCAGTGTGTTAGGATAGAGCTTATGTATGAGCATGTAGAGGCCTTGACCAAAAATCTTAAGGACAAAGACATAGAGCTAGCTGAAACAAAGGTAAAGGTAGCAGAGGCCAATAGTAAGCTAGAAAAGTTTAGGAATTCAAGCCTGAACCTAGGGAAAGTTTTAGATGCTCAACGCCAATCTAAAAAGCCTGTAGGTCTAGGATTTCATGAAATTCCTCCTCCTTTTAATGCAAACTACGTGCCTCAACCTCAGGAGAAAACTGATAAATCAGTAGACTTAGAGGACATACCTACACCTATATCTAAGCCTGTAGTAGAAAATACACCTAAGGTGGCTGACACAACCGTCAAGGTTAAGAAAGTCAAATTTGTGTCTTCCTCCAGTGAAACACCTGCAGGAAAACATAAAATTGATTTTAATGATCAGGACGATGAGCCAGTCACAATAGATGTTCAACAGGACCAAGACACTAGTGAGACACCTAAGTCTAAGGGCACACACAAGAAGTCCATAGATAAGATGTCCTGCTTCAGATGTCATGAAAAGGGGCATGTTGCTTCTAACTGTCCGCTTAGGAAAACTGAAGTTACACCTAAGACAGGGAAGCCAACACCAGTTAAGCTCTCACCAAATGTGGCGAGCACTAGTAGTTCTCAGAGTACCGAGAAAACTGTGCAGGCCGCACCAAAACAAGTTGTGAAACAAACATCGGTAAAGGTTGGACCAAAAGAAGTGGTTAGGACAAATTCACCGAATAGAGTCGTAAATCAATCTAGGTCTGGACCTCAACAACAATATAGGAGCACAACACCTAGCACAGCATACACTCCGGTTAGGTCACACACTCCTATTAGGCATCACACACCGGTAAGAGCTCAGGGATCACAATCTGAAATGCAATATAATCGGAATTATTCTAGAACTCCACAACAAATGCCTACTCAAAGGCAAAGAGTGAATTTACATCACTCGGCACCACAACAAACTCCTGTTCAACGACCTAAGTCACCTGAAAGGCGAGATGGGTATTTGAAAGAGTTTAAGTATGTGGACGAGAATGGTATAACCAAGTCAGTTATGGCTTGGGTTCCCCGTGATAACTAACCTATTTTCTTTCATGTGCAGGTGATTACCACAGGTCCAAACAACAAGTGGTTCGTCGACAGTGGATGCTCCAGGCACATGACAGGGGAAAGAAGTCTCCTTACAGACTTCAAGGGTGGGAATCGGGGATTTGTATCATTCGCGGGAAATAAAGGAGGAAACATCACGGGTACTAGAGTGGTCACTAATGGGACGATCAAGTTGGACCAAGTTTATCACGTTGATAAACTGGTTCACAATGTCATTAGTGTATCTCAAATCTATGACAAGAAGAATTCAGTATTGTTCACTGACACTGAAGCGTTAGTGCTAAAACCGGGATTCGAGATTCCTAAAGAATGGGTATTGATGCGGGCACCAAGAAAGAATGACTTGTACATGCTTGATATGAACAAGCCGGAGACTTCGATGGGGCCAATCTGTTTATTATCTAAAGCTTCGGAGACGGAATCAGTATTGTGGCACAGACGCATGGCTCACTTGCACCTTAGAAAAATGAACTACATAACGAAAAATGGGTTGGTGCAAGGTGTGCTTATGAAGAGCTTTCAGTTCGAGGACAAGTGTCTACCATGCAAGAAGGGCAAACAACATAAGAAGACACACAAGTCCAAGACTCAGAATTCCATAACCTCTACATTCGATTTGTTGCATATGGATCTCTTCGGACCAATCAACAAAAGGAGTATAGGAGGTAGTTGGTATTGTTTGGTTATCACTGACGATTACTCACGATTTTCTTGGGTTTTCTTTTTAGGTACAAAGGACGAGACGGCTTCCAAGCTCATCAGGTTCTTAGACCAAGTCGAGAATTCCTACGGAACACGGGTTAAAAGGATACGTAGTGATAATGGAACAGAGTTCAAAACACTGAAATTGGTGTATATTGCCTCTCAAAGGGCATAGTGCATCAATTTAGTGCACCATATGAGCCTCAACAAAATGGGGTTGCCGAACGTAAAAACAGGACACTAATTGAGGCCGCCAGGACTATGCTTTCGGATTCAAAGCTTCCTACCATGTTTTGGGGGGAGGCAGTGAATACCGCATGTCATATTTTAAACCGAGTCCTAACTGTCAAATCTTTGAACAAAACCTGTTATGAAATTTTGAATAAACGGCCACCTAATTTAACTGGCTTCGAACCGTTTGGGGTTCCATGCACTCTTTTGCGAACAAAACATCAACCTAAGTTTGGTGAAAAGGCTGACGAAGGATACTTCCTAGGTTATGTGCCGAACTCACCAAACAAAAGGGTTTGTAACAAAACAAACGGTACATTGGAAATTGTGTATAACATTGAAGTCACAAGTTATACACATGAACCCCAAACAGGTCCGGAATGGATATTTGACTATGATAAATTATTTGAGTCATTTAACATTCCTTTGGATGAAAATGCAGGTACAATCGAAAAGGACATGGCGACGTTGCATCTGAATGACGAAGGTCATACCTTTCCGAGGACTACATTTCAATCCGCATCCGAGCCTACTGCGACTGAAGATGGATCTCCAGAAGTTGCTGATCCAGAAGCACCTACAACTGAGAATCAGACTCAGGCTACAAGTTCTAACTCTGAGGAAAATGTCCATGAGGAGGAAAATGTAGAATCTGAGGCTATTCCCCCATTAGGTGAAATAGGATCTAACTTAGGAGATAATCTGAGAGTTGACGAGATAGAGACCTCTAGGATCAACAAGAACCAGCTTAATATGCTTCCTGACAGTTTTCCAGTACCTGGCACCCTCATCTTCTTTTTCAGCTCTAAGTCCTTCCGCTCTGCCCTGAACCATAGCTTTCGTTTTTCTTCATTGGTCAGCTCTCTGGCAGGTTCTTCTATTGATGAATCAACATTTAAAGCAGCATTGACTACTTCTATGTTAACAACATCATTTCCTTCTATCACATATGTATCAGTGATTGGATTTTGCTGAACGGTAATCTCATTAGCTTCATCATCTTCGTCAGCAAAAACCTCATCATCGGACTTCCAATCCGTTATGTCATCAGTTATGAAATTTTGAATAAACGGCCACCTAATTTAACTGGCTTCGAACCGTTTGGGGTACCATGCACTCTTTTGCGAACAAAACATCAACCTAAGTTTAGTGAAAAGGCTGACGAAGGATACTTCCTAGGTTATGTGCCGAACTCACCAAACAAAAGGGTTTTTAACAAAACAAATGGTACAGTGGAAATTGTGTATAACATTGAAGTCACAAGTTATGCACATGAACCCCAAACAGGTCCGGAATGGATATTTGACTATGATAAATTATTCGAGTCATTTAACATTCCTTTGGATGAAAATGCAGGTACAATCGAAAAGGACATGGCGACGTTGCATCTGAATGACGAAGGTCATACCTTTCCGAGGACTACATTTCAATCCGCATCCGAGCCTACTGCGACTGAAGATGGATCTCCAGAAGTTGCTGATCCAGAAGCACCTACAACTGAGAATCAGACTAAGGCAACAAGTTCCAAGTCTGAGGAAAATGTCCACGAGGAGGAAAATGTAGAATCTGAGGCTATTCCCCCATTAGGTGAAATAGGATCTAACTTAGGAGATAATCTGAGAGTTGACGAGATAGAGACCTCTAGGATCAACAAGAACCATCCTATAGAAAGCATCATAGGAAATCCTAATGAGGGTGTGAAGACTAGGAGTAGTTTAAATAACCACACTGTGTTGTTGTCGATGATAAACGACTCCGAGGCATATCACACCTGTCTCTATTCGTGTTTCATATCACAAGTAGAGCCTAAGAATGTGCAAATGGCACTTAAGGATAACTCTTGGGTTGAAGCGATGCAGGAAGAACTTTCGCAGTTTAGGAAACTAGAAGTGTGGGAGTTAGTTCCATTACCTCGAGGGGAAGTTGCCATAGGAACCAAATGGGTTTTTAAGTGCAAAAGAGACGATCGGGGTATAGTCACTCGCAACAAGGCTAGGCTAGTTGTAAAGGGTTTCAACCAAGAGGAGGGAATCGATTACAATGAAGTTGTTGCACCAGTAGCTAGGCTAGAAGCCATTTCTGGCATTTGCTTCCTTCAATGGCTTTAAGGTATATCAACTAGATGTTAAGAGTGCCTTCCTATATGGAAAAGTGAAGGAGTTGGTGTACGTAGAACAGCCGCCCGGATTTACAGATCCAAAATATGTTGATAGAGTATATCGTTTAGATAAGGCTCTATATAGATTGCATCAGGCACCAAGGGCGTGGTATGAGACTCTATCCAACCATTTATTAGAAAACGGGTTTGAAAGGGGTAGGATAGATAGTACGCTGTTCGTTAAGAGAAAGGAAGAACATTTTATCTTGGTACAAGTGTACGTTGATGATATCATTTTTGGATCATCAGACGAACAGATGTGCAAAGATTTCGAGAAGGTGATGAAGTCAAAATTCGAGATGAGTGCTATGGGAGAGTTAAATTTCTTTTTGGGGTTACAAGTTGACCAGAAGAAGGATGGTATGTTTATCCATCAGACGAAGTATGTCTATGACATATTAGAACGCTTCGGGATGGAAGGAACAAAATTGACTGCCCATTTCGGCACGCCGATTCAAGTGAATCACAATCTCGGACCGGGTACTGAAAGTGATACCGATGTGGATCCGACATTATATCGGGCCATGATTGGATCACTTATGTATTTAACTGCTTCAAGACCTGACATCATGTTTGCTGTGTGTATTTGTGCTAGGTTTCAAGCGAATCCGAAGGAGATGCATATGAAAGCTGTGAAGCGGATTCTACGATACCTCAAGTCGAAACCGAAGCTGGGACTTTGGTATCACGCGGAGGGAGATCTAGAGTTGGAAGCACTCACGGATTCTGACTACGGAGGATGCAGCTTGACGCGCAAATCAACAACTGGAGGTTGTCAATTCCTAAGAGGGAGACTGGTATCCTGGCAATGCAAGAAACAGACGTCAGTAGCCGTATCAACGTGCGAGGCCGAGTATGTTGCTGCTGGAAGTTGCTGCTCACAGGTTCTGTGGTTACAACAACAATTGCGGGATTACGGTTTGGCTTACACTCAAACTCCAATTAGGATAGACAATCAATCTACAATTGCTATAACTAACAATCCAGTTAAACATTATAAAACAAAGCACATAGACATAAGGCATCATTTTATTCGTGATTGTGCTGAAAAGAACTTAATCAAATTGGTAAAAGTGGCAACGGACGATAATAATGCAGATTTATTTACCAAAGCATTTGATAAGTCATGGTTTGAATATTTAATTCAACTAAATGGAATGCGCAACCCAGAGTAATTTGACCTTAGTGGTAGTTTATTTCCTTTTATAGCAGTAGTATTTCTTTCTTTTTATAGTAAGTCTGCTAACTTAGGAAAGTTTCTATTTTTAGTAAGTTAGTAGGTTATCTTCTTTTATTGCTATTTCTTATGAAAAACAAAAGAAAAAAGGAGAGAAAATCATAAAAATACAAAAAAAATAGAATATCAGAAAAAGAGTTAAGTCTTAGATGCATAGGTTCAAAGTGACGAAAATTAGCACAGTCGTTACAAACTCTAAGTGTTTAGACTTTCACACATAATTCACCTAAATTCTAAGTGATTATACTTTATTTTAGTTAGATGTGTTGGTAGGCATAATACACATAGGGAGTCCCAAGGCAAATAAAATATTCAAGAAAAAGTCAAATGTGTCACTAACTTAGATGTATGACCAATCAGTCTTAATTTTTATGTACAAGACATACAAACTTTGAGTCTAAATGAGGTATGCAAACTTTCTGGGGATGTATAGCGACATCAAATACATCTTAAAATGGAAAGAATAGAAAAATCATACAAAATTGAGAGTCAAAAACATGTAACTCTGTTGTACGTAAGTACAGACCTGTTGCCTCTATTTAGATTCGGGTTAGCAAGATAAGTCGCTTTGTTGTACGTCGGTACAGACCTGTCACCGCTGTCTTGCTAGCTTTAAAAAATAAACCTTAAGACAATCTAAGACACTTTGTTCTATGAAAATACAGACCTGTGTCCGATGTTTGTCTTTTAAAGAAAGTTTGCAAATACCAACAAGTTAGAATCTTCGTCTGTATGCCTTGATCATAAAAGTATGTCTATGTCTGAGTCACGTAAGATAATTTAATGATAAATAAAAATGCCAAGGGATTTTCCGAAATGTAGCATGTTTAAATGGGTAAATACCAACAATCGGCTAAATGGGTATTTCACAACAAACAATCAAAGGAATCAAAAATTCCTTAGTGTGAAAGTGTAAGTACTGAAAGTGAGTATCTGACACCGCTATCTGATTGAACCTTTCTTTGACTATACTCATCAAAAATATTTTGTTTAGCGTTTAGCATAGATTGTAAGTTGTAATAAACGCAGTTTAAGTCTAAGTTAAATGTTTGGTCAAAAATTTTAAAAATCTTTTTTTTACTTATTTTTATTTTATTTTTACCTTAGTTTATTTTATTTTATTTTAATTTAATTTATTTTATTTTATTTTTATATTTTATTCTTCTTAGGAAAAAGGTCAAAAATTACTGAGGGTGCTTTCATTGTTGGATAAAATAAACACAGCGTGAAAATCTTGTGCTTAGGGTAAAGGATTTTGCATAGTTTATCATGTTACACAATAAAATTGAAAAAGTTGAAAAGGTTGATTTTATTTCAAAATTTTCGAAATTTTCTAAGTCTTTTGGGTAATTCGAGTTTAGTTTAAACTCGATAATGGGTGGTCTCGAATCTGTCAGTAGATTCGACATTGGCCATAGATTCGAAGGTAGGTGTTATAAATAGCTTAACAGTAATTGTCATTACTCTTATCTGTTTTCGAATCTGCTCCTCGAATCTATCTGGCGATCTCGAATCTATTTCTCGAGTCTACCGTTTTCCACAAAAAACGACAATTTGTCGAGTTTCTTGCTTAAGTGTTCGATTCTACTGATACATCTAGGTATAATCAACTGGGTTGTACAAGTTTCATGTAGTTTTATACACCATTTAAGTCAAAATCACCAATTTTTGAAGGTTTGATGGTCGAAATCGGGTTTTTCAAAATTACCAAGTTTGGAACGGTAAAAGGTCAAATTAAAGGCAAATATCTGTGATTAGAACCTAGTTGGACTAATGTATGTGATTTTCTAAGTTCAAATTGGTTAAAATCATAGTGTTTGGTGATGATATGGGCCGACGATTTCGAATCTGTTCCTGACCAGTCTCGAGTTTGTCAGTAAACTCGAGAAGGTCATTAGATTCGAGTGTGACATCAAACTCGAAAAAGGGTTTCTTCGAATCTGTTTATTCGAATCTGTCATTTCATTTGAATTATTCAATTTAAATTTAATTAAACTTGTAGAAATTCATTTGTGTTGGATTTTGTACTTAAACAAGTTCAAAGTAAAACAAATTTGAATTTAAACAAGTTTATTGATTTTTAATAATTCTAATAGTTTATCTAATTGTGCAGATATGGCTGATCGAGTATTCGTGCCGAAGCATAATATGGTCATTCCCCCCGACCATCATATCCCTGAGGCGCAGGGTTTTCGTCAGATGATGGATTTCCTAGTAGAGTCTAGGATTGCATTTGCATTGTCTTATAACATTCAAATTGTTATTCCATATGTACGACAGTTTTACGAGCACTTACAAGTTGATTGTTCCGTCACTCCAACAGTTTTGAGAACAAGGATAGCAGGACAACCATTGGTGTTTTCTGCTGATATGCTGCGTCAGGTTTTGCAGCTAGGATCTCAGGAAGAAGAGTCTGGGCCTATTGACATTCCCTTAAGTATTAGGCAAGCAGCTTTTCAGAGGATGGGTTACAGCTTGGATGTTACTAAAACATCGTATATGAAGAGTGGGCTAATAGGTGATTGGAGATTTTTGGCACATGTGTTTATGGTCTGTTTTGCGGCCAAGAAAGCTGGTTTTGATTATATTGTCTCGAAGATCCAATCTGGGATGATCGCTTTAATTTATAATCGGCCCTTCAGTTTTTCTCAGATGTTTTTCTCGGAATTCGTTCATCATATTACGGCTCCAGAGCAGCAACAATTTCTCCTATATCCTCGTTTCATAATGATGCTCATCAGGCACTTTTTGCCAAATTTACCGCAGCTAAATGAGATCCAAAGCGTAGCGGTGATGGACAAAAGGATTTTTGCTGATTGCTCCTCGCATAGAGGAAGATTAGCAGTTCCAGTCGAACGACCATTGTTTGGGGCAGTTATAGACAGGAACTTTGAAGCACCGGATAATGCCAACTGGGCAGGTGAAGTAGAGGTTCAACTTAGACAGCCACAACAACAACGACAACAACCGCGTCCTCAGCCACAAAGGAGACGCCAAAGAGCTACCGCGAGTCAAACTCAGGCAACTAGGCCTTCTACAAGTCAACAGCAAGAGGCACAAGAAGCAGGGCCATCAAATGTACCAGTTGAATCCGATCAGTTGTGTCAGACACTGCATGAGATTTGGGAAGCTAGTCCTAATGCCAATGAAGAAATATCTACAGCATTAGTTGGAGAATTGCTAGAGCCTCCAGAGGGAGAAGAAGATGTTTTTAGGCAAGTTGATGAATATAAACCGGAGCAAACAGGAAATGACTTGTCATCATCAGCAAGTGAGTCAGAAGAAATGGAGGAGATAGAGGTTGAAGCTCCAGAGTCCGTATCTACAGAACCTCCTGTTCAAATGGGAACTTATGGATCAAGGTTAGTAGTGTCTGAGGAAGCTTCAAGGCGGCAAGCATCAAGAGAGTCTGATGACTCTGATTTTGAAGAAGAAGAGGTCGCTCTATTAGTGACGAGGCAAAGGGCCAAGCGTCATCGGTTTATGCAAGGATCTTCCTTAGCCTCAGACGCACAGCCTGAAGTATCTCAACCTCCGCCTACCCAATCGACCATTCCACCTCCACCACCACATGCTGAACCATATATCCCATCACCGATCATTCCAACTCCGATACAGTCCATTCCATCCACCTCATCCACCTACGCCGACAATCAAAGGTTTTTGCAGCTTAAAGATAGAGTTGACTTCCAACAGATCCAGATCTTAGGCCTAACGACGGCAATCAGTGAGAATTAGAAGCACAATGCCAATCTGGATAACGAGAATGCCGATCTGAAAAAGATAGTGCAAAAGGTTCAGGAAGAGAACTTAGAGTTAAAGACTTTTGTCGCTAATCAAGCAGCTGAGCTAAGATCGATGCGCTCCCTAGTTGAGTAATTAATGAAAAATATACAGGCTCAGGGGGAGACATCCTGCCGTGATCAAGTGGAGCGGCCGAGGGATGATGATAATGAAGATGACCAATGCAATGATCCCAGCACTCAAAGACAGTATGAGCCAGTAGATTTTTCTGCTACTCAGGATGCTCAGTCTCAGGGGGAGCCGAGTCAATCAGGAACTAAAGAAGGAGAGGCCAGTTCATCCAAACCTACAGAGTATGAGATAAGTGAGATGATTGATGAACTTATGGATCTCGATGACGACCCGATGGACTTGGGCTTTGACTTTGAAGATGATATGGAGGAACTAGAAGAGGGAGAATTTGTTCCTGATGACATAACGGATTGGAAGTCCGATGATGAGGTTTTTGCTGACGAAGATGATGAAGCTAATGAGATCACCGTTCAGCAAAATCCAATCACTAATACATATGTGATAGAAGGAAATGATGTTGTTAACATAGAAGTAGTCAATGCTGCTTTAAATGTTGATTCGTCAATAGAAGAACCTGCCAGAGAGCTGACCAATGAAGAAAAATGAATGCTATGGTTCAGGGCAGAGTAGAAGGACTTAGAGCTGAAAAAGAAGATGAGGGTGCCAGGTACTGGAAAACTGTCAGGAAGCATATTAAGCTGGTTCTTTGATCGGGAACTGCAGCTATTCATAATCAAAAGAAAAGATGGGCTCCAGTACCTCAGAAGATCTCTAAAAGTATTCAACTTACTACCGAAGATTGAGATCAAAGCGTTAGCGTGGAAAGAACTAATCAATATCGGCAATGACCCTTACGCAGAAATAATTGCCAGAATCATAAGGAAAGAGGGAAGGTCAAGGAAGTTTGAACGCCTCAATCCTAGGATCGGAAAGAGAGTAATGGATCATTCTAGAATTCATCCTCTAACTGGGCGTCCTTGGATGAAGATACAGTACAGACCAGTGAGATGTCTGAGGAAGGTACCACTCAAGCCTATGCCACAGAACGTCATGAAAAATCTGAACTGGTGGTATGTTGAGAGTGAAACGAGAGAAGCGGTGATGGAAGATTTTGAAGAAAAGGTGATTCTTAGAATCTATGATCCTCTTCACCTGGTAAACCT
Source organism: Centrapalus pauciflorus (assembly GCA_020465985.1). Taxonomy (NCBI): domain Eukaryota; kingdom Viridiplantae; phylum Streptophyta; class Magnoliopsida; order Asterales; family Asteraceae; genus Centrapalus; species Centrapalus pauciflorus. The sequence continues at coordinate 26,236 of JAANYP010001659.1, read as the reverse complement.
TTCTAGAGATGACCTTCAAATTCTACATGCTCATAAGATTTCAAGTGACACTCATATGGATGGAAAGGCTAGAAAGTATGAGAATGTAGTTAAAGTGTGTGTTGAAAAGGGTCTGTATGCTGGCAGCAGTTTGAATAAATAATAAACAAAGTACTTAATCAAATGTGTGAATTATTAGAAGCTATCGTCAAGGGGGAGTCTGTTGGTACACCCTGTGTGACGATAGCAGTCTAAGTGATCCAACATTGTGGTTTTAGCAAGTGTTTGATATATATGTTTATATATGTTTGATAATTGTTATTGTTTGTGTGTTTGAACTTAATGTAACGTATTACAAGAAGTTCAAACATAAAGATCAAAGATAAAATCAAACATAAGTTAAAAACATAAGTTTCATATACAAGTTAGTCAGATTCGAATTCTATAAGGATTGGAATTCGAATCTATGTCAGATTCGAATTTGATCCTAGTTAGATTCGAATGTGTTATGAGGCAGATTCGAGAATGTCAGTGAGGACAAACTCGAATGGGCCTTGGGCTGGATTCGAGTTTGGCCCATGTCAGACTCGAATTAGCCTCTATAATTAGGGATAGACTCGAAATATTATTAGACTTTTTGCAGAATTCGAGAGTGATTAAGCATTAAGCGATTTCAAGTTTATCATCAGTGTTAGTGTCGTTTCGGAGAGAATCTTCTAGTAGGTGCGTTCTTGTGTAGTTCGTGCAGCTAGTTGATAGTCTCAGTGTTTCTGGTGAGTGTTGTTACCAACTACCCGTTAATGAGGATTCCGCACTCGTTGACGGTTCCGCGTCTAGATAGATCTGTGTTAGGTAGACCTTACAACAATCACACTGGATAATAGGATTAATAATCTTGTTAGACAGTATGAATTCTTCTTTGCAAACCCAAAGGAGTCTGTCATAAAAACCTATACCAGGTTCACTGCTCTTATCAATGATCTCAAAGCTGTTGGGATCACAAAGGACAGCTTAACACTTGTGAACTAGTTCTTGGACATCCTGCCTGAAGAATGGAACTATTTTTCTACTATCTTGAGAAATTCAGGCACCATCAAAGGTATGGATCTTGTAAATCTTCATGGATCCTTACTAAATGATGAGCAGTTAAGGCAACAAAAAAGAAATGCCTTGGAAATGTCTAAGAGAGGTGCTGCCTTAGTGGCCAGCGTGAGACAACCTATTGGTCAGGCATGTGATGTGTTCACACAACCTGATCGACAGGCTGATTATGAAAGGGAAGAGATGTATGAAGAGGAAGATTGTGATGATCTTGCTGAAGTAGGTGTTGAGCAAACGATTGCAATGCTTGTCAAAATGTTCAACAAGAAGAGGTTTGGTGGAAGAATGCTGCAAAGGAAGTCAAGTGCCGTAAAAAAGAAAGCATTTAATAAACCTAAGGCTGAGTGCTTTAAATGTGGCAAAACTGGCCATATAGCTGCTGACTGTGTGTCTAAAGCTGTTGGTCAATCATCCAAACCATTCAAGACAAACAGGGACGATGGCTACATGGTTAAGTACCTTATGTTCATGGCTAAGCTGAAGAAGTTGGAAGACTCGGTGGCTTCCAACAAGCAAAAGGGACTCACGGCTGAGACATGTGATTGGGAGGAATCTGACTCATCTTCAGATGAAGAAGATAACAACTGTCTGATGGCCAATACTGATGTTCCATCAACAAGCAACTTCAAACAAGACCTGGCTGAAGCAGAAGCCTTCAGCAACTTAGAGAACTGGAATCCAATAATGATGTACAAGGTACAAAATTTTATGGCTTACAGTTCTGATGAAAAAGTAAAAATATTTGAATATATGCTTCTTGATTTAAAAGCGGCTGTTGGGAAGCATAATGTTTTGTTGTCTGAAATCTCCAGGCTGAAAACTGATCTTGAAATAAAACTAGTAAACTAGACAGTTTCCATAAGTTGGAAACTAAACTTGATGAAATAAAACACATCAAATCCATTTTACTAGAAGAGAAGAGAGAAACAGACATAAAACATGAAAAGCTTCAAAAGATTGTTGACTCTTGGTGCCAATCTGCACAAAAAGTCAGCCATTGCATCAGTCAACACATCCCTGCACAAATCCAAGCCTATCTTGGAGGGGATCTTGACAAAGCAGCTTCTATTGTTGAGATAAATAATCTAAAAAATTACTTATCCACTCTTGGTGAGCTTCCTAGAACTTTCATCCAGAAAGTGAATGGTAAGCAAGTCTCAACAAAAGATTTGTCAGGCCTCAAAATACTGACAACTTGTGTGAAAAAGCACCAAAAGCTGATGATGGAATGTGTTCTCTACCAAATCAGTCTGCTAAGTGCTCAGCTGGTTCACACAAACAAAAGAAAGGATAACAAGCTCTAGCTGAAGCTGTGGACTCTAAACCTGTTGATGGTAAGAGACCTGTTAATCTTTTTGATGCTGATCATTTTGAGAAAAAGTTTTCAAAAGGTAAGCAGCCTGCTTTCGACAGGGGTAAGTCTCATGTTGAAAATAAAGTTGTTGTGATTTAAAATAAGTCTTTGAAAACCAAAAGCAGTGATTATGTTGATAGGCAACATCCATCACATCTCAGTAAGGGCAAAGGCAAAGCCATTGCTCAACCTGAGATATTTGGGATCAAGTTTCCCAAACTTGTGGAAGGTCAAAGGCCAATCAAGTTACCTGTATTTGATATTTGTCCTCCAAAAAATAGGAAAGAAGATATAGGCAAAGGCTTTGACATTGTGCCTTCCACCCAAATTGTTGATTCTTCTAAAAACAGTAATAAGTTTGATAAACCTGCTGACAGAATCAACAAAAATAATTCAGAATATGTTTCTGGAGGTTCTTCTTCCAAAAAGGCTAAAAAGAGAAATGCTATAAGTGTGGAAAGATGACACATATGGCCAAAAACTGTCCTGAAACTAAGGGCATGACGCTTGTTGACTCTGCTAGTTCCATCATTGCAAAAAACAAGCAGTGTTGGTAGTTACATAGTCAATGAGGATGGTATCCAAGCTGATACTATCCAAATAGGGAATATTAGTGTGGATATCACTGGTCCATCAACAAATGTTGATGAAGTAGGAGAAATCATCCCTATGATAAGTTCCCCTAAAAATAACTAATATTTTCCCATGACACTCTGCAGGACAAATAACCATCCCAGGTTCGGTACTTGGACAGTGGCTGCTCAGGACATATGACAGGTTGTAAGGACCTGCTGAGTAATCTCAGGCCTGAAAAAGGGCCAAAAGTTACATTAGGTGACAATGTACAGGGATCCACAGAAGGATGTGGATCTCTTCAAGCTGGTGTTGCTGTATTCAAAAGGGTAGCCTATGTGTCTGGGCTAAAACATAATCTTGTAAGCATAAGTCAACTATGTGATGCTGGCTACAAGGTTAACTTTGATGATCACATGGGTTACATATTGGATCCCCAAGGAAAAGTTGTGTTGTGTGTACAACGGAAGAAAGGTGTATATATTGTGGACATCAAATCTGCTGATCCAACAACTGAAACCTGCTTTATCGCAAGAAGCAATGCAGACCTGAACTTGTTATGTCACAAAAGGCTACCTCACCTGAACTTGAAGAATATCAACAAACTCTATAAGAAAGAGTTGGTAACAGTTTTGACTTCTATAACCTTTGTTAAGGATAAACTCTGCACAGCTTGTGAGAAAGGCAATCAGAGAAAAACATCTTTTAAATCTAAGCACAATTTCTCTATTGATATTCCTCTCTTCTTAATCCTCATGGACTTGTTTAGACCAGTCAGTGTCCCAAGTCTAGGAGGAAGAGGATACACTCTAGTAATGGTTGATGAGTTCTCCAGGTTTACATAGGTGATCTTTCTGAAGTGCAAAGGAGAGGCTGCTACAGAAATCATTGGATTTATAAAAAAGATGGAGATGTTGAACTCTGCTCAAGTAAAGTAACTTAGGAGTGATCATGGTACTAAATTCAGAAATAGTACTCTTGAGGACCTCTGTGAAGAAAGAGGGATCTCATAGAATTTTTCAGCCATAAGAACTCCACAACAAAATGGAGTTGCTGAAAGGAGAAACATAACTCTCATTGAAGCTGCTGGAACCATGCTTTGTGTATCATGTTTACCTTCATCATTCTGGGCTGAAGCTGTCAACACTGCCTGCTTCACCCAAAATAGATCATTGGTGGTGAAAAGGTTCAACAAGACTCTCTAGATCGTTGGTGGTGAAAAGCTATTTCCATGTGTTTGGATGTCCCTGCTTCATTCTGAACCAGAGGGACCAACTGGCAAAGTTTCAACCCAAAGCTGATGAAGGTGTGTTTGTTGGATATTCTGCTATCTCCAAATCCTAGAGAGTATACAACAACAAGAGAAAGGTGATAGATGAATCTATCAATGTCACCCTTGAAGAGTCTAGGAGTGCCTCCACCAAAGCTGTTCCTGAATCAGTTTCAGGAGAGTTTAGCTTTGATGATCTTATGCATTCTATCAATGAAGAAAAGGACTCAAAAACTTCCACTACATCTAGGGTGGAACCTGTTAATCATGATGGCCATGATGATGACTATGTTGATACACCCTGTGTGAATAAGTGTACTGACATAATTACAACATCATGTCCTGAACCAATCAATGCTTATTTTCCTGGATCCTCTGCTGATATGTTCTACAATGGAGATTCATGCTCAACAAGTGAACAGGCTCAAGATATCAGTGTGTCTGAAAATTTTGAGAGCTGCTCAATAGGACCTGTTGAAGATGCAAATAACTCAGGAGAATCTTCATTGAAACAAGATCCTAAGTGGATCAGTTCTCACCCAAATGATCAAATAATTGGTGACATCAACAAAGGGGTGCAAACAAGATGGGACAGCTTAGTAAACTTTCTTATGTTTTCTAGCTTTGTGTCCTTGATGGAGCCTAAGAAAGTGGATGAAGCACTGAAAGATGCCCATTGGATCACCGCCATGCAAGAAGAGCTCAATCAGTTTGAGAGAAACAAAGTATGGAAGCTGGTCCCTGCTCCTAAAGGAAAAACAATAATTGGCACCAAATGGGTTTTCAGGAACAAGATGGATTCATGTTATTAGAATTAAGGCAAGACTAGTTGCTCAAGGATACAAACAGGAAGAATGTATTGACTATTATGAAACATTTGCTCCAGTAGCCAGGTTAGAGGCAATTCGTTTGTTTCTAGCCTATGCTGCCAACAAGAGCATGAAGGTATTTCAAATGGATGTAAAGAGTGCTCCAGGTTTTGAAAATGAACATCATCCAGGTTTTGTCTATAAGTTGGACAAAGCCCTCTATCGTCTAAAACAAGCCTCTAGAGCCTGGTATGACACTCTAACTGATTTCCTTATGAGCGATGGTTATTCCAGAGGTAAAGTGGATACCACACTGTTCATAAAGAAGGTGAAGTCTGATATTATGCTTGTTCAAATTTATGTGGATGACATAATATTTGGTTCTACTAATGAGCAGTTATGCAAGAATTTGTCACTACTCATGAAATTAAAATACGAAATGAGTATGATGGGAGAACTTACTTTCTTTTTTGGGATTGCATGTTAAACAAACCTCAAATGGAATTTTCATAAATCAAAGAAAGTACACTTTAGATCTTTTGAAAAAGTTTAAATTTGATCAAAGTTCTCCTATCAAAACCCCAATGGCAACCAATGTAAAGTTGGATGCAGATGCAAGTGGCAAAGCTGTTTCAGTAACAGCTTACAGAGGCATGATTGGGAGCTTGCGATATTTAACTGCTAGTAGACCAGATATTATGTTTGATACTTGTTTATGCGCTAAGTTTCAAGCTGATCCTAAAGAATCACATCTAGCTGCTGTCAAAAGAATCTTAAGATACCTTAAGGGTACACCAGGTTTGGGTCTTTGGTATCCCAAAGACTCAAGTGTTGATTTTGCAGGCTGTAGGCTAGACAGAAAAAGCACAACAGGTGGATGTAAAGAGTGCTCCAGGTTTTGAAAATGAACATCATCCAGGTTTTGTCTATAAGTTGGACAAAGCCCTCTATGGTCTAAAAGAAGCCTCTAGAGCCTGGTATGACACTCTAACTGGTTTCCTTATGAGCGATGGTTATTCCAGAGGTAAAGTGGATACCACACTGTTCATAACGAAGGTGAAGTCTGATTATGCTTGTTCAAATTTATGTGGATGACATAATATTTTGTTCTACTAATGAGCAGTTATGCAAGAATTTGTCACTACTCATGAAATCAAAATATGAAATGAGTATGATGGGAGAACTTACTTTCTTTTTTAGGATTGCATGTTAAACAAACCTCAAATGGAATTTTCATAAATCAAAGAAAGTACACTTTAGATCTTTTGAAAAAGTTTAAATTTGATCAAAGTTCTCCTATCAAAACCCCAATGGCAACCAATGTAAAGTTGGATGCAGATGCCAGTGGCAAAGCTGTTTCAGTAACAGCTTACAGAGGCATGATTGGGAGCTTGCAATATTTAACTGCTAGTAGACCAGATATTATGTTTGATACTTGTTTATGCGCTAGGTTTCAAGCTGATCCTAAAGAATCACATCTAGCTGCTGTCAAAAGAATCTTAAGATACCTTAAGGGTACACTAGGTTTGGGTCTTTGGTATCCCAAAGACTCAAGTGTTGATTTTGCAGGCTGTAGGCAAAACAGAAAAAGCACAACAGGTGGATGTCAACTCCTTGGTGGTAAGTTGATAAGTTGGTGTAGCAAGAAGTAGAACACAGTTTCTACTTCTACTGCTGAAGTTGAGTATATTGCTGCTGGAAGCTGCTGTGGGCAGATTATGTGGATGCAACAATAGCTTGAAGACTATGGCCTCGTATTTAGGAAAACTCCTATTCTGTGTTATAATAGAAGTGCTATAGCCATCTCCAGTTTTTCATTCCAGAACAAAACATATAGAAGTCAGACATCATTTTATCAGAGATCACATCCAGAAAGGTAATGTGGAGGTAAGTTTTATTTTCGCAGATGAACAACTTGCAGACATTTTCACTAAGTCTCTTAATGAAAACAAGTTTAATTATCTTGTAAGCAAGTTGGACATCTTAAATAAAAGTGACTAAGTGTCCTAAATGTTCTAAGTCATTATATGTCTCACACTGCTCAAGTTTCTCAGAACAGCTTAGACAGAACAGGCTATGCTTGTTTTAAACTTAGCCAATTTCTGAAAACTTGAACAGCTTAACCGCATAACAGGTTTGACAATGTCAGTTTTCACCTCAAACCTGGTTTGTTGATCAAACCTCCAGCCTGCTCACTCTCTCAATCTGTCATTCAAGACATTGTCTTATAACCTGGTCAGCTATTGAACACAACCTATCCTTGCATAGCTACACAGGTTGAATGAATAGCTTGAAGAATGAACTGCTTGTGATGACCCTGCTCATCACTGGTTTGACCTACAGCTTAGACCATCAATTTTAATTACCTTTCTTCACAATTAAGTTACTTAATTTCTGTATTTATTTAACTTAATTACTGCGGATAATGTGTGTTAACGTGTGTTAGTTATTAAAAAGGGTTCAAGTGGTCTAACAACCGTTCTGACATGGACAACCGTTCCGTTTTCCGTTAAAGAACATTTCAAATCAACTGCCAAAACCTTTCTCTCTCATACCCACTCACATTTGAATCCTATAAATACCTCCTCTACTGTTTCATCATCTTCTTTCTCTACTAATACCATAACTTCCAAAGAACCCAAAAATCGACGAAGTGTCCTGTGCTCATATCTCCACTACTTTCACCATGGCTCACCAATACAACCCTTTGCTCCCAGTATTCGTTTGTAAGGACGTACAGAAACATCCTTCTATTACCACGATGCTAAAACTGAAACCCACAAACTACATAGCAAACCTAACCATCCCCAAAAACTATGTGGGGAAAGGTTATGAAAATATGGTGGAGTTTCTTAAGGGTCACCCTCTGCACTACGTCATGACTGCTTCTCCTGGTGTCCTGTACTAGGAAATGGTTTATGAATTTTGGTACACCTGTGCCTTTGACCCAGCAACCAAAATCATAAGTGGAACCATTCTCAGTGGGACTTAGACCGTTGAGATCACTACTGGTCTTATCAGGGAAGTTCTTCATCTCCATGTGGCTGAAACTTATGACCAGCCACAGCCTGAAAATGATCAGATGGGATTCTTGCTACGCTTCTGTGGTGTAGCATAACCCAAGATTGGAGCCACCCTATTCAGAAAGGATCTATCACCTACTTACAGCTTCCTATTTGCCTCAGTGGTGATGTGCTTCAGCAGCAAAGTTGGTTCCTTTGACCAGCTCAGCCGTGATGAGATCCCAATAGTCCTACAGCTCGTAGATGGGACTACTATGAACAAGGTTTGGTGGATTTTCATGAATTTAAGGAACCTGGTGCAGCAGGAAACACGTCCACCTGTTGTTCGATATCCACGGTTTCTGAGCCTCATCGTCAAGCATGTCTGTGGTGAGCATTTATATAACTCTCAGCCTATGTTACGTACTGCTGCTTTCCCTGTGATTGAGAATAGAGTTTTCTACACTCCTGTACTCCCAAATGAGCTTTCTCTATCTACACCAATAAGGTGGTTGTTTAGTATGGTGGAAGGACCCTCTACTGTGAGGGTGAATCCAGTGACTGCTCCCAGAGGAAAATCCAAATCTATGACCAAAGTTGTTAAAAGGGTTCTGGAAATCGACTCAAGCTGAGCCTGTCAGCAAGAAGGCAAAAACAACTATGTCCAACTCTGACCCATCAGCCTTTGTGGCTTCTCCCCGTGGTTCATCTGTTGAACCTGAAGCCTTTGTGGCTGGTGCCTCTGTGGCACCTTAGACCATAAAAAAGGCTAACCCTCCTGGTTCTGACTAACTCTCACCACCAGTCCAAACAGAACCCCTCATCACCTCTCCACAACATCAATCATCCACCTCATCCCTCAAATCCTACAACAGACGCAAATCTTTAGCCAAAAAGAAAAGAACAGACTATACTAGCCCCTCTGACCCCTCTCAACCGGGGTCAGTTGATAAAGAAGCAACCCCTGCTGCATCTACTATTTTGGAAGAAGGTTCAGCACAGTTGGAGCAGCCTTCACTCCAACATGAGTCTACCTAGAGTCAGCCTAGACCCTCTGGTTCTCTCAACAAGAACCAATTATACATATGGAGTGTAGGTCCCAAAAGGTTTCCCAAGTATATAGCTCTAAGCTGTAGAGGGGGGGGGGTGAATACACCTATTTAAAACTTAAATACTCTTTTCTCAATGTTTGTATGTATTATCAACAAAAGTTAATTACAAACAAGCTTGAATGCAAAAAGGTTCAAGCTGAGATGAAAGATACAACAGTTTGTCAACTAATCTAAAACTCACTCAGACTAGTTACAATGAATACACTCACTTAGAAGCACTCACTGTTTTTACAAGACTCAGAAGGACAGCTTACACAAGAACAGCTTAGACACACTTGACTGTTTTATGTAGGCAGACTTGCATGCATGGGATAACACACTTCAATGCACGTTCTAATTTCACACTCTTAATCTTTTTCTTTATCCTTAGAAGCTTCCTTTTATACCCAAAAGGAGAATCTCAGTGAAGCTTCTTCATTGGACAGAAGAGATAAAGGAGAGTCTTTCCAAAAAGACAAAACGCCTTTCTGCACGTTCTGATAAAATACCTTTGTCTTCACATGGCAGAATCTTTGTCTTTTCCTTTTTGTCACTGTTGTATACGGCTTTAACCAAAAAAGGAATGTCAACTTTGCATCTTTTTTCTTTAGCTAATGCCTTTTTGATATAAGAAAAGGTTTGTCACCCTTTTCAAATATATGTTTGTCTTCATGTGACAGAACAGCGTGGGCAGGCTGTGCAGTTCTGTTTTCCACTTTGTCTTTGACTTGTAAACTGATCTTGTAGCCAAAAACAATACATGAGGACTTGGAAACATATTCCATAAAGTGTTTTAACCTGTTCACAAAGAACAGGTTCTGTTCACAAAGAACAGAACACTTGTAGATTGTCCAAGCTGTTCACCAGAATAGAGCAGCGTAGACAGTTTATGACCAGCCTGTTCAGCAGACAGAACAGCTTGGACAAACTGCCTTTGTTACAACGAATGCAACATGGTAAACATCTTTGGGCTGATATTGCAAATCATTTTCAGGTTTCAATAAGGCATATAAGAGGCCTTAAATTCAACCTTCAAATGCATCAACTGGTTTGATTAAAAATCTCCCCCTCAGATGAACAGCTGGTTTGACTGAGGCCTTTTTTAGCCTAACAATCTCCCCCTATTTGCAATAATCAATCTAACCTGCTTTAATCAATAGTCACTATGTATTTTTACATTACATTTGCTGAAATAAAATTACAACATCAAGGTAAAGTAAAAGATCAGTTTATATACATACTGATTTTGATTACAGATAACAACACATGTTTTTACAAGAGTACAACTAATTTACTAATGTATATTACAACTGATGTAAATAAGTAAAGTTACAACATATATAACAGAGTACAACTAATGTACAAAAAACAATTCAACACTTTGGACAGTTGATTTTGGGAGAAGATAATGGCAAGCTTGTCCAACAGATGGACAACTTCCATTTTTCACCTACCCTGATGGTAGATGGACTTTACTCCAGTGGAGGTGGTCCTTCAAACATCTTTTCAAGCTCATCCCTTGTTTCCTCCAAATCTTGGATTTCAATTCTGAGGATCATAAACTTGGGATCTTGAAGTTCACCTCTTTCATAAAAGACTCTGAGCTGATCCCAGATGGCTTCTCTCCACCTGCTTGATTGCCTGAATGAAGCTACAATTCTGAAGGCTGCAAGCTGTCTCAGATCCACTTTATATAGATCTGATGCTCTCTGAAAGCATTTCTTCTGTGTTCAGGGATCTACAAAAAATGCCCCCAACTCAGGTTCTTCAATTATCTTGCCTTCTTCAAACTCTACTCCACTGGGCAGGCTATAGTCAATTCCTTTCATTTCAAGGGCATAATCACCCTGTTCAATTAAGGTAAGGAGTTGCTCCAGCTCAGAATCTTTCCTTGTCCTCCTGGCCTTTATTTTGGGGTATGTCACAAAGACACCCTCACTTACTTCTTTTGGGATCAGGCCAAGATCCTGCACTCTCTCCATCAGCTTCTTAATATATGCCCTGATAGTCTTAGCCATTTCTGACTTAGACTGACTCAGGGCAATAGACAGCTCAACCCATTCCCTGTACCCATCTGTGCAACATCAGTGTAGTCATAAGTTTCCAGCTCTGGGCTTGTTGCACCCATTCTGGTTATCTGCAATTTCCACTGTTTGCCTTTTCTTGCTATGGGGACAGCTTTAACAATTGCTTCTTTGGCAAGTCTTCTATCAGCGACATCCTGAAACTTTTTCCTTGCCAAATTGTCAAAATGGAACTGGGCCCTTGCAGAGGATGCTTGTTGTGGTTTGGTCACAGAGACCAGAGCACCCTTAACTTGTTCACCTTCCTTTTCACCTGCTGATTCCTTAGCAACTTCCATCAGTTTCTTCTGCACATCCAAAGAAGGCATTTTAATTTTGCTTGCCTCTTGTAGTGCAAAAGTTTTGGCAGCTTTGGCAGAGGCTTCTTCTTCTCTTAGAGCTTCCAGGGCTTTAAGTTGTTCATCTCTGAACTCAAAGTATTTATCCATGGGAAGACCCATTTCCTTTGCCCTGGCTTTGGGAAATTTCAGGTCTGCTGCTTTTTGTTGTTCCGAATCAACTGCTGCCTTTTCTTTTCCTTTAACTGTTGTAGTGATAACAGCTTCAGGAGCTTCTTCCTCCTCTTCTTCTTCCTCTAAAATGAGATGCTTCCTTCTGCTTCTTGGCTTGCCTTCAGAAATGAATTCCTCCCCCTTAGACTGAGCAGGGTTTGGAGATTAAGCCTAAGTAGGTTGAGCAGCTTGAGAGGCACCTTCCATTGTACCTGTTGTAGATGCTCCTGCTGGTTGACCAGTAGGTAGTGATTTCTCCTTAGGAGAAGAAATTCTCACCCCGTTAGACTTGGTCTTCGAGGCAGATGACTTCTCCCCCTTTGAAGGAGATGGATCAGCACCTTCAACACCTGGTCTGCCTGAAGACACGAAGTCAGCAGGCTTGCCAGCTGTTTTTGTAGTAGGCTTGGGACCAACCAGGCTATGCACTAAGAAAGCCAGGTTGTCCTTTATCTCTGCAAGTTGGGAAAGACAGCTTTGAAGAGAGGATGATTGGGTATCAGCAAAGGAGGTCAGCTTAAGAATGTTGTCCCTGTCAGAAGCTATGAACAACAAAGTTTGGAGCTGTGCAAGATGTAACTCAAGAGAGTCCTGCACATCAGCAAGATTTGATGACACAGAATTTGATAGAGAGCCTATTAAGGTATTTAAGCTGGCCAAAGTGGTAGGAAGGGTAGAAATGCAAGTATTGAGGAGAGATGACAGCTGTTGGGATATGGTTGTCATAGAGGACTCAGAGTCCTGTTGTAGTGAAAGGATTAAGGAGAGGGAAATGGAGACATTTTGAAGCTGTGTAGTGAGTGCAAGCAGCTGTGAGGAGTTGTCAGTTTGTGGAGTGGCTGGGAAGGAATCCTTGAACAGATCAAAGAATCCCTTAAGCTGTTCAGACACAGAGTCTGAAATGAGAGAGGGTAGTGAAGACATGGAGGTTTCTAAAGAACCAACTTTGTTGGTCAACAAAGAGAGCTGATCCTTCAAAGGTAGGTCTTTATGAGATGGAGGTGTATGGGATGATTGTTTTGAGTAAGTTGATGGAGATGAAGAGGATGAGGCTGGTGTATGGGGATGTGATGTACAGGGAGAGGGTATATTGGAAAGAAGCTCCATAGCCTGGGCAAAAGTAATGTGGCCTAGCTTGGAGGGGTCGATGGGTCCTTCAGCAGTGGCTGTAACTGCATCACCAGGAGAGGGGGTAGTGGATGGTAGCCTTTCAGACACTGCTTGTGTTCCAACACCTTCATTAAGGCCGGTGGTGGTTCCCTCTGCAGTACCTTGGTTTAAAAGTACCTCATCATGGGGAGATGGAATTTGCATTTCAACATAAGCAGTGGTGAAACCTGCTGATGGAATTTGCATAAAGGGATTAGCCTCACCAAAGGGATGTTCTGTTCCCTGAGGTTCATAAGCTATAGTTGAGGGTCCTTCAGCAGTTGTTTGGTGTAGAACAACTGCATCATGAGGAGAAGAAGATTGAGGCTGATTTGCTGGATGGTTTAAGCCAGCAGTGTCGACACCTCGTGCAGACTCAGGGTGTAGAGAAGTATGAGTTGGGGACAGTGTTGACTCAGTGTGGAGTGGAGAGAACTCCTGTCTTCCAATATTCTCAGCCTGTTGGGAGGCTAGAATAGTTGATGTGGTTGTCTCCATTTGTACAACTGGCTCCTGTTGGGAGGAACCAGAGGGTCTAGGCTGACTCGGGGTTGACACAGGGTGGAGTGAAGCAGGCTCCAAGTGTGCTGATTCTTCTCCCAAAATAGGAGACGCAGCAGGGGTTGCTTCTTTTTCAACTGAACCCTGTTGAAAGGGAACAGAGGAGCTAGTTTGGGCTGTTGGTTTCTTTTTGCGTTGGTATAGAATGTCAGATGAAGTGGGGGATTTTGGAGAGGAGATGAGAGGTTCAGAGTGGACAGGTTTGGAGACTGGGTCAGAAACAGTTGGGTTGATCTGTTCCATAGTCTCAGGTGCCACAGAGGCACCAGTCACAAAGGCTTCAGGGTCAACAGATGACCCAAGGTTAGGAGCCTGCTCCCCCTCAGCCACAGAGGCTAAGGAAGCAGACTCAGACTGAGTTGTTTTGGCCTTCTTGTGGACAGGCCCAGCTTCAGTGATTTCCAGGGTCCTTTTAACAAGCTTGGCCCTCGCTTTGGATTTTCTTCTGGGAGCAGCTTCTGGATCCACCCTCACATCAGAGGGTCCTTCCACCAATCCTAACAACCTCCTCATTGGTGTTGACAGAGGAGGCTCATTTGGGAGAACAGGAGTACAGAAAACTCTATTCCCTATTACAGGGAATGCAGCAGTATGAAGTGAAGGCTGAGAGTTATACAAATGCTCACCACAAATATGCTTGAAGATGAGACTCAGAAATTTGGGATATCGAACAGGAGCTGGTCGTGTCTCTTGCTGCACCAGATTCCTCAAATTCAAGAAAATCCACTTAGCCAAGTCTATTGTAGTTCCATCCACAAGCTGCAGAACTACAGGAACCTCATCACGGCTCAGTTGGTCAAAGGAACCAACTTTACTGCTCAAGCACATCACCACAGAGGCAAACAAGAAGCTGTAAGTAGGAGACAAATCCTTTCTGAACAGCGTTGCTCCAACCTTTGGTTCTGCTACACCACAGAAGTGTAGCAGATTCTTCATCTGTTCATCTTCAGGTTGTGGTTGATCATAGTTTTCAACCACAGGGAGTCGAAGAACTTCCCTGAGCAGACGAGTGTTGATCTCAATGGTTTGAGTCCGATTGAGTATGGTGCCCTTGATGAATTTGGTGTCTGGATTGTAGGGACAAGTGTACCAGAACTCATACACCATCTCCTGGTACAGGACACCAGGAGTAGCAGTCATGGCATAGTTCAACGGATGAACCTTCAAAAACTCCACCATTTGGTCATAGCCTTTCCCACATAGTTTTTAGGGATTGTGAGGTTGGCAATGTAGTTAGTGGGTTTCAGGGTAAGCACTGTGGTGACTGATGAGTGTTTTTGTACATCATCAACAACGAATACTGGTAGAAAGGGTTGTTTCTTTGAGCCATTTGGGAAGTAGTGAGAGTGACAAAAGCGCAAGACACTTAGTCGATTTTTAGGGTTCTTAGAAGGTTTATGGAAGTAGTGAGGAAGACGAAGATGAAACAGTAGGAGGTATTTATAGGATTTGAATGTGAGTGGGTATGAGAGAGAAACATTTGGGCAGTTGATTTGAAAAGGTCTTACGGAAAACGGAACGGTTGTCCATGTCAGACCGTTTGTCAGACCACTTGAGCCCTTTTTAATCACTAACACACGAAACCCACATTATCCGCAGTAATTAAGTTGAATAAAAACAGAAATTAAGTAACTTAATTGTGAAGAAAGGTAATTAAACTAATAGTCCAAGCTGATGGTCAAACCTGTGATGATCCAGGTCATCACAAACTATTCACTCTTCAAGCTGCTCCTTCAACCTGTTCAGATTTGCAAGAACATGTTGTGTTCAGTAGCTGGTCAGGTTACAAGACAATGCCTTGTATGACAGATTGAGAGAGTGAGCAGGGTGCAGATTTGAGCATTAGATCAGGCTTGATAGATAAATTGTTATTTCTCAAACCTGTTATATGCTCAATCTGTTCAAGTTTTACAGAAAACGGCTAAGTATAGAACATGCATAGCCTGTTCTGTCTAAGCTGTCCTGAAAGAGCTTGAGCAGTGTGAGACATACAAAGTCTTAGACTTTAAGGACACTTAGTCACTTTTGTTTAACATGCCCAGCTTGCTGTTCGTTAGTGGAAATAAAACTTACCTCCACATTACCTTTCTGAATGTGATCTCTGATAAAATGATGTCTGACTTCGATATGCTTTGTTCTTGAGTGAAACACTGGATTGTTGGAAATAGCTATGGCACTTATATTGTCACACAGAGTAGGAGTTTTCCTTAGTACAAGTCCATAGTCTTCAAGCTGATGCTGCATCCATAGAATCTGCCCACAGCAGCTTCCAGCAGCGATGTACTCAGCTTCAGCAGTAGAAGTAGAAACTGAGTTCTGCTTCTCGCTACACCAACTTATCAACTTACCACCAAGGAGTTGACATCCACCTGTTGTGCTTTTCCTGTCTAACCTGCAACCTGCAAAATTAGAATCTGAATAACCTGTTAGTTCAAGGCTTGAGTCTTTGGGATACCAAAGACCCAAACCTGGTGTACCCTTAAGATATCTGAAGATTCTTTTCACAGCAGCAAGATGTGATTCCTTTGGATCAGCTTGGAACCTAGCACATAAATAGGTAGAAAACATAATATCAGGTCTACTAGCAGTTAAGTACAGCAAGCTCCCAATCATGCCTCTGTAAGCTGTTACTGAAACAGCTTTGCCACTGGCATCTGCATCCAATTTTACATTGGTTGCCATTGGGGTTTTAATAGGAGAACTTTGATCAAATTTAATCTTTTTCAATAGATCTAAAGTGTACTTTCTTTGATTTATAAAAATTCCAGTTGAGGTTTGTTTAACCTGTAATCCTAAAAAGAAAGTAAGTTCTCCCATCATACTCATTTCATACTTGGATTTCATGAGTAATGAAAAATTCTTGCATAATTGTTCATTAGTTGAACCAAATATTATGTTATCCACATAGATTTGAACAAGCATAATATCATACTTCACTTACTTTATGAACTGTGTGGTATCCACTTTTCCTCTGGAATACCCATTGCTCATAAGGAAATCAGTAAGAGTGTCATACCAGGCTCTAGGGGCTTGTTTTAGACCATAGAGAGCTTTGTCCAACTTATAGACAAAACCTAGATGATTTTTATTTTCAAAACCTGGACGCTGCTTGACATAAACTTCCTCTTGCAGTTTTCCATTTAAAAATGCACTCTTCACATCCATTTAAAATACCTACATGCTCTTATGAGCAGCGTAGGCTAGAAACAAACGAATTGCCTCTAGCCTGGCCACAGTAGATAATGTTGCATCGTAGTCAATGCCTTCCTCCTTTCTATAGCCCTGAGCAACAAGTCTTGCCTTATTTCTAATTACATGACCTTGATCATCCATCTTGTTCCTGTAAACCCATTTGGTGCCAATTATAGTTTTACCTTTAGGAGCAGGGACCAGCTTCCATACCTTGTTTCTCTCAAACTGATCTAATTGGCATCTTTAAGTGCTTCATCCACTTTCTTTGGCTCCATGAGAGACACAAAACTAGAGAACATACAAAAGTTCCCTAAGTTATCCCATCTCGTTTGTACCCCTTTGTTGATGTCACCAATTATTTGATCATTGGGGTGACATCTGATCCACTTAGGATCTTTCTTCAATGAGGATTCTCCTGAGTTATTAGCATCTTCAGCAGGTCCTGTTGAGCAGCTCTCAAGATTTTCAAACACACTGTTGTCTTGAGCCTGTTTACTTGTTGAACATGACTGACCACTGTTGAACATATCAGCAGAGGATCCAGGAAAATCAACATTGATTGGTTCAGGAAATGTAGTTGTAATTAAGTCAGTACACTTATTCACACAGGGTGTATCAACATAATCATCATCATATCCATCATGGTTTGCAGGTTTCACTTTGGATGTAGTGGAAGCTTTTGAGTCCTCTTCACTGTTGGAATGCACAAGATCATCAAAGTTGAAGTCTCCTGAAACTGATTCAGGAACAACATTGGTGGAGGCATTCCTGGTTGTTGTATACTCTGTAGGCTTTGGAGTTAGCATAGTATCTAACAAATACACCTTCATCAACTTTTGGTTCAAACTTTGCTAGTTGGTCCCTTTGATTCAGAATGAAGCAGGGACATCCAAACACATGGAAGTAGCTAATATGTGGCCTCCTCCCTTAAAGCAGCTCATAGGGAGTCTTGTTGAACCTTTTCACCACTAAGGATCTGTTTTGGGTGAAGCAAGCAGTGTTGACAGCTTCAGCCCAGAATGATGAAGGTAAACTAGATGCACACAGCATGGTTGTAGCAGCTTCAATAAGGGTTCTATTTCTTCTTTCAGCAACTCCATTTTGTTGTGGAGTTCTTACTGCTGAAAAGTTTTGAGAAATCCCTTTTTCTTCACAGAAGTCTTCAAGAGTACTATTTTTGAACTCAGTACCATGATCACTTCTATGCTGCTTCACTTGAGCAGAGTTCAGCATTTCCATCTTTTTGACAAATCCAATGATTTCTCTAGCAGCCTCTTCTTTGCTCTTCAAGAAGATTACCCATGTAAACCTGGAGAACTCATCAACCATTACTAGAGTGTATCTTCTTCCTCCAATACTTGGGACATTAACAGGTCCAAACAAGTCCATGTGGATTAACAAGAGAGGAGTATCAATAGAGAAATTATGCTTGGATTTAAAAGATGATTTCCTCTGCTTGCCTTTTTCACAAGCTGTAAGAGTTTCATATCCCTCAGTGGATCCCTGTACATTGTCACCAAAAGTGACTTTTGGCCCTTTTTCAGGCCTGAGATCATTCAGCAGGTCCTTGCAACCTGTCATGTGCCCTGAGCAGCCACTGTCCAAGTACCAAACCTGGGATGGTTGTTTGTCCTGCAGAATGTCATAGGAAAATATTAGTTATTTTTAGGGGAACTCATCACAGAGATGAGTTCTCCTACTTCATCAACATGTGTTGATGGGCTAGTGATATCCACATTAATATTTCCTATTTGAATGGTATCAAATTGGATACCACTCTCATTGACTATGTTACTTCCAACACTACTTGTTTTAGAAATGATGGAACTAGCAGAGTCAACAGGCCTCATGTCCTCAGTTTCAGGATAGTCTTTGGCCATGTGTGTCTTCTTTCCACATTTATAGCATTTTCTATTTTTGGCCTTTTTGGAAGAAGAGCTATCAGAAACACATTCTGAATTATTTCTGTTGATTTTATCAGCAGGTTTAGCAAACTTATTACTATTTTTTGATGAATCAACAACTTGGGTGGATGGCACAATAGCAACAGCTTTGCCTGTTTCTTCTTTCCCCTTTTTGGGAGGACAGATGTCAAAAACAGGAAGCTTGATTGGCTTTTGTCCCTCCACATGTTTGAGAAACTTATTCCTAGATTTCTCAGGCTGAGCAATGGCTTTGCCTTTGCTCTTACTGAGATGTGATTCAAACTGCCTATCAGCATAATCACTGTTTCTGGTTTTGAAAGATTTATTTTCATTTATAACCAATTTTCCACTTTGATTTGAAAACTTATTTGAACCATAGCGGATTTACTTTCAACATGAGACTTACCCTTGTTGAAAGCAGGCTGCTTACCTTTTGAAAACTTATTTTCAAAATGTTTAGCATCAAAAGGATTAACATGTCTCTTGCCATCAGCTTTGGACACCGAGCCTGTTTTGTCAACAGGTTTAGTGTCCACCGCTGCAGATTGAGAATGTTTTCCTTTCTTTTTGCTTTTGAGACTCAGCATAGCACTTAGCAGGCTGAGTTGATGGAGAACACATTCCATCATCAGCTTTTGAGCCTTTTTCACACAAGCTGTCAGTGTTTTGAGGCCTGACAAACCTGTTTGTTGAGATCAGCTTTCCATTAACTTTTTGAATGAAAGTACTGGGAAGCTCACCAAGAGTGGATAAGTCATCTTTCGGATTGTTAATCTCAACAATGGAAGCTGGTGTGTCAAGATCCCCTCCAAGATAGGCTTGGATTTGTGCAGGGATCTGCTGACTTATACAATAGCTGACTTTTTGTGCAGATTGGCACCAAGAGTCAACTATCTTTTGAAGCTTTGCATGTTTTACATCTGTTTCTCTCTTTTCATCCTGTAAAATGGAGTTGATGTGTTTTAGTTCATCAAGTTCAGTTTCCAACTTACGGAAACTGTCCAGTTTACCAGATTTAATTTCAAGATCAGTTTTAAGCTTAGAGATTTCAGATAGTAAAACATTATGCTTCTCAACAGCAGCTTTTAAATGAACTAACATATATTCAAACATTTTAACTTTTTCATCTGAACTGTAAGCCATAAAATTTTGTAACTTGTACATCATTGTAGGGTTCCAGTTCTCCAAGCTGCTGAAAGCTTCAGCTTCAGCCAAGTCCTGTTTGAAGTTGCTAGTTGATGGGACATCAGTATTGGCCATCAGACAATGGTTGTCTTCTTCATCTGATGATGAATCAGACTCCTCCCAGTCACATGTCTCTGCCATTAGTCCCTTTTGCTTGTTGGAAGCCACTGAGTTTTCCAACTTTTTCAGCATAGCCATGGCCATAAGTACTTAACCCTATAACCATCATCCTTGTTGGTCTTGTATGGTTTGGAAGACTGCCCAACAGCTTTTGACACACAGTCAGCAGCTATATGACCAGTTTTGTCACATTTGAAGCACTCAGCTTTTGATTTATCAAATGCCTTCTTCTTGCCAGCATTTGAGTTTCCCTGCAGCATATTTCTTCCAAACCTCTTCTTGTTGAACCTTTTGACAAGCATGGCTATTCCTCTGCTCATCATCAAGCTCAACAAGATCTGCACTGTTTTCCTCATCAGACATTTCCTCTCTTTCATCATCAGCCTGCTGATCAGATTGTGTGAAAACATCACATACCTGCCCAACAGGTTGTCTCACGCTGGCTACTAAGGCAGCACCTCTCTTGGATATTTCCAAGGCATTTCTCTTCTACTTCCTTGACTGTTCATCATTTAGTAAGGATCCATATAAGTTTACAAGATCCATACCTTTGATGGTACCTGAATTTCTCAAGATGGTAGAAAAGTAGTTCCATTCTTCAGGGTCAAGCTGTCCTTGGTGATCCCAACAGCTTTGAGATCATTAACAAGCGCTGTAAACCTGGTGTAGGTTTCAGTGAGAGTCTCCTTTGGTTTTGCAAAGAAGAGTTCATACTGTCTAACACGATTGTTAATCCTGTTATCCAGTGTGATTGTGGGTCCATCATAGACGGTACACAAAGTATCCCACATCTCCTTTGCAGTCTTCATCTTCTCAACCTGTTTGAACACATCATCAGGCAGAGAGATAACCAGGTTATTCCTGGCCTTTGCATCCAGAGCAACCAGTCTTTTGTCTTCATCAGACCATTGCGCTTTGGCCTTCTCAAAGGTTCTGATTTCAGGAGCTGCTCCTTCAACAGCAGGAGTTATGGTAGTAACAGAGGTTGGCACATAGGGACCTTCCATTACTATCTCTGGTAGTTGTACATCCAGATTCTCTTAGTAGAGCATCATTCTGCACTTCCAGCCAGAGAAGTTCTGATGATTGAACTTTGGGAGTTTGGCCATTGACCCATTGTCATAGTAAGAGCAATTGGCAGAACAGTTGTCCATGGAAACGTAGGGAAAATGAGAGATCTTAGAGACGACACACACTCTAACACCGCTCTGATACCAGTTGTAGGTCCCAAAAGGTTTCCCAAGTATATAGCTCTAAGCTGTAGAGGGGGGGGGGGGGGTGAATACAGCTATTTAAAACTTAAATACTCTTTTCTCAATGTTTGTATGTATTATCAACAAAAGTTAATTACAAACAAGCTTGAATGCGGAAAGGTTCAAGCTGAGATGATAGATACAACAGTTTGTCAACTAATCTATAACTCACTCAGACTAGTTACAATGAATACACTTACTTAGAAGCACTCACTGTTTTTACAAGACTCAGAAGGACAGCTTACACAAGAACAGCTTAGACACACTTGACTGTTTTATGTAGGCAGACTTGCATGCATGGAATAACACACTTCAATGCACGTTCTGATTTCACACTCTTAATCTTTTTCTTTTTCTTTAGAAGCTTCCATTTATACTCAAAAGGAGAATCTCAGTGAAGCTTCTTCATTTGACAGAAGAGATAAAGGAGAGTCTTTCCAAAAAGACAAAACGCCTTTCTGCACGTTCTAATAAAATACCTTTGTCTTCACATGGCAGAATCTTTGTCTTTTCCTTTTTGTCACTGTTGTATACGGCTTTAACCAAAAGAGGAATGTCAACTTTGCATCTTTCTTCTTTAGCTAATGCCATTTTGATATAAGAAAAGGTTTGTCACCCTTTTCAAATATCTGTTTGTCTTCATGTGACAGAACAACATGGGCAGGCTGTGCAGTTCTGTTTTCCACTTTGTCTTTGACTTGTAAACTGATCTTGTAGCCAAAAACAATACATGAGGACTTGGAAACATATTCCATAAAGTGTTTTAACCTGTTCATAAAGAACAGATAACTTGTAGATTGTCCAAGTTGTTAACCAGAATAGAGCAGCGTAGACAGTTTATGTCCAGCCTGTTCAACAGACAGAATAGCCTGGACAAACAGCCTTTGTTGCAACGAATGCAACATGGTAAGCAGCTTTGGGCTGATATTGCAAAGCATTTTCAGGTTTCAATAAGGCATATAACAGGCCTTAAATTCAACCTTCAAATGCATCAACAGGTTTGATTAAAAATCTCCCCCTCAGATGAACAGCAGGTTTGACTGAGACATTTTTGTGCCTAACATGGAGACTACCACCTCAACTATCCTAGCCTCCCAACAGGCTGAAGATATCAAAAGAAAGGAGTTCACTCCACTCCACACTGAGTCCACATAGTTCCACTCCATACTTCTCCTACACAACATGAGTCTACACGAGGTGCCAAACCTGCTAGACTAGTTCATCCAGTAGATCAGCCTCCATCTTATAATTCTAGTGATACAACTGTTGTACACCCAACAGCTGCTGAAGGACCAACCTCCCAAGCTGATTAACCACAGGGAACACACCATCCCTCATGTGAGGCTTCCATCAGCAGGTTTCACCACTGCTGATGTTGAAATGTACATCACATCTCCCCATGATGAGGCACCTCTGAACCAAGGTGCTGCTGAAGGAACCACCCCAGGCTTTGATGAGGGTGCTGCAACACAAGCAACATCTGAAAGGCCACCATCTTCTACCCCTTCTCCAGATGAAGCAGCTACAGCTGCTGCTGAAGAACCCATTGACCCTTCCAAGTTGGGCCATCTTTTATATGCCCAGGCTATGGAACTTTTGTCAAAAGTAACCCTTCGCTCACCTGCCTCATCCGCATCCCATTCTCATTCCTCACCATCTACACAATCCAAATAGTCCACCCACACTTCTCCATCCCCCAAAGATCATCCTTTGAAGGATCAGCTTTCTTTGGTGACCAACAAAGTTGGTTCTTTGGAAAATTCCATGACTTCCCTACCCTCAATAATCTCAAACTCTGTGTCTGCACAGCTCAAGGTATTCTTTAATTTGTTCAAGAATTCCTTTCCAACCACTCCCCTAGCTTATCAGCCTCACAGCTGCTTGCACTCACTGCACATTTGTAAAATATCTCCACTACTCTCTCCTCTATCCTTTCAAATCAACATGACTCTGTGTCCTCCATGACAGCTTCTCTCAACAGCTGTCCACTCTCCTCACCACTTGCACTACTACCCTTCTTACTACATTGGCCAGCTTAAACACTCTCATTGTCTCCCTGTCCAATTCTGTGTCAGCAAACCTTGATGATGTGCAAGACTCTCTTAAGTTACATCTTGCACAGCTTCAAAGTTTGTTGTTCATAGCTTCTCAGTCCTCCTCTCTTCAGACCTGCCTTACCCAGCTTGAAGAGGTTAAGGACAATCTGGCTTTCTTAGTGCATAGCCTGGGTGGCCGCAAGCCTGCTGCCAAAACTGCTGCTAAGCCTGCTGAATTTGTTTCTCCAGGCAGACCAATTGTTGAAGGTTCTGAGCCATCTCCTTAAAAGGGGGAGAAGTTATATGCCTCAAAGACTAAGTCTAAGGGGTAGAAAACCTCTTCTCCTTCTAAGGAGAAATCAGCATCTGTTGGTCAAGCAGCAAGTGCATCACAAACAGGTCCCACTGAGGATGTCTCCCATCACACTGGAGCTGCTCAACCTACTCAGGCTGGATATCCAAACCCTGCACAAACTAAGGGGGAGGAATCCATTCTTGAGGACAGGCCAAGCAGAAGGAGACATCTGATTCTGCAAGAAGAAGAAGAAGAAGAAGAAGAGGAAGAGGCTCCTGAAGCTATTCAAACTATAACAGCCAACGGAAAGAAGAAAGCAGCTGTAGACCCTGACCACCTAAGAGCTGCACAGCTAAAGTTTGACAAGGCAAGAGCTAAGGAAATGGGTGTTTCTATGGAGCAATACTATGAATACAGAGATGAACATCTCCAAGCCCTTGAAAGACTAAAGAAGGAAGAAGCCTCTCCAAAGCTGCTAGATCCTTTGCATTCAAAGAGGCAAGCAAAATTAAAATGCCCTCTTTGGGTGTACAAATAAAATTGCTTGAAGCTGCTAAGGAGTCAGCAAGTGAAAAAGAAGGTGATAAGGAAAAGGGTGCTCAGGTCTAAGCGACCAAGTCTAAGCAAGCATCCTCTACAAGAGCCCAGATTCAATTTGACAACCTGGCAAGGAAAAAGTTCTTTGATGTTGCTGACAGAAGACTTGCCAAGGAATCAATTGTCAAAGTTATTCCCATCTCAAGAAAAGGCAGACAGTGGAAGCTACAGATAACCAGAATGGGTGCTACAGGCCCAGAACTAGAAGCATATGAATACACAAATGTTGCTCAATTGGGATACAGAGAATGGGTGGAATTGGTATTTGCCTTGAGCCAGTCTAAGTCTGAAACAGCTAAGACTCTCAGGGCATACGTCAAAAAGTTGATGGAGAGAGTGAGAGATCTTGACCTGGTCTTAGAAGAACAGATTAAGGGTATCTCAGTGCCTACCCCCAAGATAAAGGCCAAGAGGAACATAAAGGATACAGAGCTGGAGTAACTCCTAATAATGATTGAACAAGGTGATGTAGCGGTGGAAATCAAAGGAGTAGACCACAGCCTGCTTAAAGGAATGGAATATGAGGAAGGAAAGCTGATTGAAGAACCTGAGCTGGGTGTATTTTTTGTAGATCCCCTTACAAAGAAGAAGTGCTTTCAAAGAGCATCAGACTTGCACAAGGTCCGTCTCAAACAGCTTACCCTTTAGGCAATCCATAAAGTGGAGAACAGCCATCTGGGATCAGCTCAGTGGCTTTTTTGAAAGAGGGGAGCTTCAACATCCCAATTTCATGTTCCTCAGAGTTGAAACCAGGGAACAACTTGAAGAGATGTTTGAAGAAGGAGTGCCACCACTGCCTTAAAGTCCATCTACTATATGAGTAGATGAAGAATGGAAGTTGTCCATCACTTGGACATGTTTACCATTACTTGCTCCCATCATCAACAATCCAAATTGTTGAATTTCTATGTACATTAGTTGTACATTCTTACATTAGTTGTAACTTTTATTTATACATCAGTTGTAATATGCATTAGTACATCAGTTGTACTTTTGTAATAACATGTGTTGTTTATGTAAAAAAAAAATCAGTATATATATAAACTGATCTTTTACTTTACTTTAATGTTATAATTTCATTTCAGCAAAATGAATTGTAAAAATATATAGTGATTATTGATAAAAACAGTTTACACTGATTATTGCAAATAGGGGGAGATTTTTAATCAAACCTGTTTGATGCACTTGAAGGTATAATTTAAGGCCTGTGTATGCATTATTGAAATCTAAAAAGTGATTTGCAATATGAGTCAAAGTTGTTTACCCTGTTGCATTCGTTGCAACTAAATGTTCCGTTCTTTGTAAACAGAACCTGTTCTTTGTGAACATGCTAAACACTTTATGAAGTATGTTTCCAAGTCCTCATGTATTATTTTTGGCTACAAGATCTGTTTACAAGTCGAAGACAAAGTGGAAAACAAAAACTACAAAACACTTCCTACGTTGTTCTGTTACGTGAAGACAAAAGGATATTTTAAATGGGTGACAGACCAGTTTTTTATATCAAAATGGCCTTAACAAAAGAAGAAAGATGCAAAGTTGACATTCCTCTTTTGGTTAAAGCCTTATGCAACAGAGACAAAAAGAAAAAGACAAAGATTCTGCCACGCGAGGACAAGTCTGCTGTAGGTCCCGAGAGGTTCCCAAAGTATATAGTTATAAGCTGTAGAGGGGGGGTGAATACAGCAATTTAAAAACTACACACTCTTTTCTCAATGTTTGTATGTATTATCAACAATTTGTTAATTACAAACAAGCTTGAATGCGGAATAGTTCAAGCTGAGATGACAGATACAACAGTATGCTCACTAGTCTAAGACAAACTCAAACTAGTATACAATGAATACACTCACTAAGAAGCACTCAATGTGTTTACAAGACTTAAAAGAACAGCTTATGTAAAACAGCTTAGACACACAGATGCTGGTTTACACAGAAGGCTTGCATGCATGAAAATCACACTTGCACGTTCACTCTTGGTTTCAGCACTTAGCTTTCTTCACACTTCTTTCTGTCCTTAGAAGCTTCCTTTTATACTCACTTAGAGGATCTAAGAGAAACATCTTCATTGGACGGAATGAAAAAGGAGAAGTCTTGTTGAAAAGACAACATAACCTTTTCTACACTTTTCTGAAAAGCAAACTTGTCTTCACATGTGCAGAACTTTTG
>JAANYP010001658.1:0-17452 GCA_020465985.1 Centrapalus pauciflorus | reverse complement strand
GCACACTTTGACAGACCAAGTGAAACTACTAACAGTCCGAGTCAAATGAACTAGCAGCTTGAGAATAGACTCAAGCTGTTAGTTAAAAATTAAGCATTTTCTAATGAAACAGTGTCTCCCCCTTAACTAAGCACATTCAATAAGTATGTTCCTCATAAAATAAAAGAGAATAATGAAAAACAAATTAATCCATATTAACCATACCAATATTTGATACTAGGAAGGTGAATCTTCCTACATCAAATGGTTTTGTAAATAGATCAGCTAGCTGATCATCTGTATGAATTTTGGTAACTTGGATTAATTTCTTCTCATTACAGTCTCTTATAAATAAAATCTAATGTCTATGTGCTTGGTTTTGGGAAATTTCACTGTATTTTGTACAATGCTTATTGCACTTGAGTTGTCAATATAAATAGGAGTAGATAGGAAGTTCATACCATAGTCTCTCAGTTGGTTCTAAATCCGCATCACTTGGGAACAGCAGCTGGCAGCTGTAACATATTCTGCTTCAGTAGATGAGGTGGAAACATTGGTCTGCTTTTTGCACTGCCAAGAGACCAGTCTTTCTCCTAAATATTGACATCCACTAGTTGTGGATTTTCTGTCTATGTTTCAACCTCCATAGTCACTGTCAGAATAGGCTGTTAATTCGAGGAGAGTCCTTAGGATACCATAGTCCCAATTTTGGTTGGCCCTTGAGGTATCTAAAGATTCTCTTAACAGCAAACAAATGTGAATCCTTTGGAGCACATTGAAACCTGGCACCAACACAAACAACAAACATTATATCAGGTCTAGAAGATGTGAGATACATTAGTGAACCGATCAAGGATCTGTATAAGTGAATATCCACATCCACTCCATCTTTATTTGCATCAAGCTGCTTGTGAGTGTCCATTGGAGTGCTAGCAACTTTGGTATCCTTGTATCCAAACTTTTCCACGATGTCATTTACAAAATTTGATTGACTTATAAAAAGTCCAGTGGGTTTCTGCTTGACTTGCAATCGTAGAAAGAAAGTTAGTTCCCCCATTGAACTCATTTGAAACTTCTTGTGCATTAGGGTTTCAAACTCTTTCCACAGAATGTCATTTGTTGATCCAAAAATGATATCATCAACATAGATCTGAACAAGAAGAATCTATGATTTGATGGACTTTGTGAACAATGTCTTGCCCAGAGTACCTCTCTTGAATCCCTTTTGTAGAAGGTATGAAGACAAAGTGTCATACCATGCTCTTGGGGCTTGGTGGAGTCCATAGAGGGCTTTGTCTAACTTGTAGACTCTGTCTGGATACTTATAGTCCTCAAATCCAGGGGGTTGACACTCATAAACCTCTTCTTCGATTGTACCATACAAGAATGCAGATTTCACATCCATTTGGTACACTTTGAACCCTTTGAAGCTGGCATAAGCTAGGAATAGTCTGATGACTTCTATCCTTGCTACTGGGGCAAAGACATCATCATAATCTATTCCTTCTTCTTGAGTATATCCTTGAGCTACCAATCATGCTTTGTTCTTGATCACCACACCTCTCTCATCCTTCTTGTTTCTGAAAACCCATCTTGTACCAATTGCCCTCTTTCCTTTAGGCAATTCAACTAGAGTCCATACATTCTGAATCTTGAATTGCAAAAGTTATTCTTGCATTGCCTCAATCCAGGATGGATCTTTCAGAGTCTCAGATGCCTTCTTTGGCTCTAATTGTGACATGAAGCATGCATGTTCAAAGGTAGCTAGACTGAATTCAGGGACTTCTGATTTAGCATCAGCGGACTCCTTGTGAACCATTGTCCTTGTCTGCACAGGAGTGCGTGGGTCTCCCATTATCTGGTTGAGAGGATGATACTTGTGAACCCTGAGTGTGGGTTCTCTTTCTGTCTGAAATGATGTTCCCGGATTTGTATCATCACCTTCAGCATCACTTGAGGATTCTGCTCCAGTAACAGTTTGATCAGAAGACGGGACTGTTTCCCTATTGGATGAAGCTGTTACTTTAGGACTTGGGATTGGCACTTCACACTCTGTATTTGTGTCTTGTTGATCAAACAAGACCCCTGGTGGGTCACAAGATAGAAGTGGCAGGACAGTATACTCATTCCATGTAGCAGAATCTGCAATTGTTGGAAACTTTGTGCCAACAACTTGAATATTTGTGTTACCAGCATGAGAATTTGGGCTGACAGTTCCAATACTGTTTTCAGCAGTTCCTGCAGTATACTCAACAAATTTTAGATAATTTGTCAGTGAATCTAAATCAAACAACCAATCAGGACCAGTGCCTTTGATATTTGCAGTGTTTTCATTAAACTCAACATTGGCACTTTCTTCAATGGTTTTAGACACACTATTATACACCCTATAAGCTTTGCTTTGAGTACAGTAACCTACAAAGAAACCTTCTTCAGCCTTACTTTCAAACTTTCCTAAGTGAGTTTTAGTGTGAAGAATAGTGCATGAACAACCAAAAGGCTTTAAGAAAGCTACTAAGGGAATCCTGTGATGGAATAACTCATAGGGAGTTTTTCCTTGAGACTGAACAATTTGAACCCTATTTAGAACATAACAGGCTGTATTTACTGCCTCTGCCCAGAAGGTCACTGGCAGTTTGGAATCAGCTAGCATGGTTCTAGCAGCCTCTATTAAAGTTCTATTCTTCCTTTCAGCTACATCATTTTGTTGTGGTGTTCTAGGTGCACTATATTGCCTTGCAATGCCTTTAGACTCACAGAAACTGTTTAGGATATGATTTTTAAACTCAGTTCCATTGTCTGACCTGATCACCTTAACTTTTAAAGTTGATTGGTTTTTAATCTTAAGAATAAAGGATTTGACTAGCTCAACAGTTTCATCCTTAGTCCTAAGAAAGTAAACCCATGTAAACCTGGTGAAATCATCAACAATGACTAAACAGTACTCTTTTATACAAACTTAAAACAGAAGTTGGACAAAAAAGATCCATATGAATAAGATGAAGAGCAGATGAGATTGAATTTACTTCCTTGGCCTTATGAGAAGTTTTGTGTTGCTTGCCTTTGAGACATGCTACACAATGATCGTCACATATGAACTCCTTTTGTGGTAAACCTCTTACCAAATTCTTTTTGACTAAGACATTCATAGATTTGAAGTTCATGTGACACATCCTTCTGTGCCAAAGAGCAGACTCATTTGATGATGCTTTGGATATCAAACAGCTTAAAGTATTTGATTTGGATAAAAGATCTGTGTCCAAACAGTAGACATTGTCCTTTCTTGGTGTTCTAAGTAAAACAAGATTTTCAGTGATTTTAAAATCTTTTGAAAGAACAATGCACTCAGAGTCTGTGAACAAAACAATATTTTGTTTATCACAGATTTGAGACACACTTAGTAAATTGTACTTTAGTTGTTCAACATACAAAACTTCATTGAATAGCATGTTGCCTGCTTTGACAGTACCCTTACCTGTTACCTTACCTCCCTTGGAATTGCCTCCAAATGCAACAAACCCTCCTTCAAAGCTATTGAAGTTTGACAAACATTCAGAATTTCCTGTCATGTGCCTAGAGCATCCACTGTCCATATGCCATCTTGTCTTATGTTGGGTCCTGTGGTTGCCCTGCACAGAAAAAAGCATAGTTAGTAGTGGAGTAAACCCAAACCAAATTGGTTTTGGGTTGACCTTGTGCATTGACATAACTAAACACTGTTTGTGTCTTTTTAAACTTAGTGAGATCCACTGATGGATTTTGTGAAGAGTATTTAGTTATGCCATGAGGTATCCAGGTGTTCTTTCCAACCTTTTCATTAACAGTCTTAGAAGATCCACTACCAGTTCTAGTTTTAGACTTAGCAGTTTGAACTGGGTTTTTAGTGCTAACAGCTTCAGAATTTGCACTACCAGTTCCAACTTTTGACTTAACAGTCTCAACACTTGCAGCAGTAGTTTGATCTGTGTTTTTGCCTTTAACACACCATACCTTTTTAATGTTTACTTTGTGTTAGATTTATTATTTCGATCCTAGGAGTTGTTTTGTAATATTTATTATCTTTGTATTTTGTTTTGTATTTAATTTCCATGTAATTTATGTTTATGTAAAAGTCAAGGGGCCAAATGTGCCAAGTTGTAAGAGTTATTTAAAGGAGCCTAGAAATAGGCTCCTAGGGTTACTTTCTAATACACGGTTGACATTTGAACAAATACTACAGCCGCCATTTTGTCATTTACTATCAACATTCATATTGTCTTTTTTTCATCATTTCACATTTATTGAGCTTGATTCTTCATGTGTTTGATAAGAAAATCATCAAGGTGCTGAAACAATACGGGAATACATTGTAACAATTGGTATGAGAGCTCAGAGGGGTGGATTTAAACTGATTCATACGGATTCTGCTGGGTGTTCTTCGTGTTCTTCCATTCTACCCGGTTAGTTTTTCATTTTCCTTTGTTTTTCCGTGTTTCTTGTGTTATAATGGTCATATAAATACCACATTATTATTCTCTACTGATTTTAAGCTCATTTAGTTCCATATCTTTGTTAAAATCATCAAGAATCGGCCATTTTCAAGTTTCAAAATATGGGTTTTTTAAGTGGGTTTTTAACGTGTTCATGCTGTTTTTAAGTGTTTTTTAGGTTATTTTAAATCACCAAAAGTGTTTAAAATAGTTTATAAATCATTTAGAACTGTTTTTAGGCTTTAAAACTGATAAAAATCGAATTCTGCTCAGTATTGCCTTAGAAATCGTAAAAAACCTGCTGTATTTCGGATCCTTACTGTAGCATTTCGGACCATTTAGGCACCAATTTCGGACCACCCATCACCCTAATTCGGACCCTATTTCGGACCATCCTTAGGTGCATTTCGGAACCCCCATAAGCCTATTTCGGACCCCACTTCGGTCCCATCCGAACTTCGGACCATCCGAAGTTCAGATCAGGCTTTCCATTTTCACTGTTGGGACTTATACTTAAATTTTTCCAATTTCGGACCTCACCCATTTCGGTCCATCCGAATTCGGTCCTTCCACTGTTCATCCGAATTCGGTTCATCCGAATTCGGTCCCTTAGGTTCATCCGAAATTAGGTTCAACCGAATTCTGTCCCCATCCGAATCACTATTCATCCGAAATTGAACTCCATCCAAGATCAACCCATCCGAAATCACCCAATCCGAATTCGGTTCAGTCATCCGAAATTCATTCAATCCGAATTCGGTCCAGCCATCCGAAACACTGTTCATCCGAATCCAACTCATCCGAAATTGTCAACCATCCGAATTCAGAACTTTCCGTTTTCAGTCCAGCCCATCCGTGTCCAGTTTCCACCTCTAAGATCTTCATATTCTTAATCAGCACCCATCATCATAATATCTCGCGAAGCTCTTGTACTCGGATCTGAGAACAGACCACCAGTTCTCTATCCCGATAAGTACGAACAATGGAAATCCCGGTTCCTTAAGTTCGTTGGAATGCAACCGCTCGGGAACTTGATGTTTCAATCTATATCCGAAGGACCCGTAATCTACTATCGAGAGATAGCCGCCAGACCTGAGGCTGACCCCCCTGTCCAAGCCTCCAAAGTTGAAAGAGAACCGGCAAATGACGCCGAGAGAGACGACATCACGCTGACAAGAGGGCAGAATATCTGATTTATCAAGCCCTCCCCACTGATATTCTGGTCGGTGTAGACAGTAAAATGTCTGCAAAAGAAATGTGGGACGAGCTGGAAGTCCAAATGCTGGGGGCAGATCTCGATGATCGTGCCAAAATAGAGGAGGCAAAGGCAAAGTTTACGGAATTCCGCGCCAAAGACGGGGAATCTCTGCAAACCACATTCACCAGGTTCTGTGCAGTCCTTAACGAGTTGAACAAACTGCACATCAAGAAGGATAGGGATGATATAAACATCCAATTCTTTGCCGCCTTAGCCCCCGAGTGGCAGCTTGCATGTCGGGCCACGAAAAGAGTCCTGAACATTCCTGAGGTATCAATTAATGTCGTCTTTAAGGAGCTCAAGAAATATCAAGGGGACGTGGATCAACAGAAGCTGATGGCAAATCAATTGGCCTCTCTACTGCTATCAGCCAACACAGGGTTGAAACCGAATGATTCGCTAGCCTTGATCACCAACACGCAGATTCCAACACCATCCTTTGCTCCTGGTTCTTCGTCGTCTCAGTACAGGTTTGCTTCTCCTCCGCGTGAGGCCTATGATGAGGAGGAAGCTTCGATTCAGGAACAGATAGCCCTGTGGACCAACCGTCTCTAACAACGACGGTGCTCCAACAAGACTAACAACCAACTCCGTTATGACATCGGTCCACGGAGGTACTCAGATGATAGAAGAGATGACCAACGCGATGATTATCGAAGGGATGAATACCGCAGGGATGATAGGGATGATCGCCGATATGACGATAGACGCGACTATCGAGATGATCGCCGTTATGAAAGGCGAGATGATAGGCGTGATGATCGCAGGGATGACAGGCGGGACGATCGAAGTGATGATCGTCGGGATGACCGCAGGGAAGAGAGACGAGAGCCCGAAAGAAGGGACAGGAGGCGTGATGACAGCCGCGAGCATCGCCGGGCAGATAAGAGGCTGGCGGAAAGAAGAGAGGACAGGCCAAGAGCAGAAGAGCCGAAGGCCGCAGATGAACGTCTCTGCTACAAATGTGGCAAACCGGGCCACTTTGCTAGGGAATGCAAGAACAATTTCGACAGAGACGTTGCGTAATACGAGAGAAAGCTCGAGGCAGCCAAGAAGAGAACGGATGCATTAGCCCTCGTCGCCCAGGAAGACTACTGGGATGCTGAAGATTCTGAAGACGAGGATGACAAGGGCAAGAATTGCTACATGGTTGATCGTATGGGGTTGGAGACATGTGCTGATTTCACTGCTGATAATTCAGATCATGCTGCTGAGGGGGAGACAATGAAAATTCCACCAGCATGTCTGATGGCTACCACCAACGATCCCGAATGCTCCACATCCGGTTCTGAGTCCAATGAGGTATATTCCTGTTACATTCCTGCACATGTAAATAAATTATTTGTAGATAATGAATGTACACTGCACACACAAATACTTGATCTACAAGCTAGATTAAATGCTGAAACTGCAAGGTGTGTACAGGCTGAACATCAAGCTCATACTCTGAAAGAATCATCTGAATTATATCATTCAAAGTGGTTAACTAATCATAATGTTATAAAACAGATGTTGATAGAAAAAGTAGATGTTCAGGATAGAAATATATATCTTGAATCTTGTATGGAAACACTTTCAAAAGAAAAACTCTCTTTAAAAGAAGAAATTTCTGTTCTTACAAAACAATTAGATGTGGTAAATATGGAAAATATAGACAGTTTAGAAAAATACAAAATGATTGAAGAAGAAAGGATAAGTTTGTACTCAAGAATAAAGACCCTTGACGATGCATTTTTGAAAATGGGTCAAACAGAACAAACTATCCATTTAAATCAGCCTAAAGAAACTAGGTTTTACCATTCTAAACAAGGAATTGGTTTTAAAAATCCTAAATATTTGGAAAAAGCACAAAATGTTTTACCTGTATTTTATGACATGAACTATATGGGAGCCGGTCTTAAATCTTTCTTTTTTGAGTCATCAAAAGAAGTTTTAAACCAAGAAAATGAGAAACGTGTTGCTCGTAAAGATAAAGAAATTTCTTTTTATTATGAAGAACTTAACGAGAGTTATTCTTCTAGAGTACCCACTTTAGAGGATGATCTCTTGTCAACTTATTCAGAAGCTGAATTGAAAACTGAAATCGTAAAATCAACTCCTCAACTTTATATTCCTGCAAAAGCTCTTCAACAACAAATCATTGTTTTAGAAAAGGAATTGAAGTCGTCTCAAGAGAAAGCACTTGATCTTCAAGATGCTCTTCTTAAGAGAGAAGAAGAATTGGTAAATCAATCTTTTCAACAATCTGTGGAAGTTACTGTCTACAGAGAAAATTTTGAAATAGTTTCACAAAAATTGGAAGATCTTTCAAAAGAATGAACACTTTCTCATTCCATAAAAATTCCATGTGTGTCATCAGATAAAGGTAAGGCTAAAGCTGAATCTTCTTCTATCATTGTCAAAGGTGAGTGCTCAAAAGTTTTCAAAAATGAGGTTCCTAAAAAGACTCAGATTAAATCCAAGTCTTTTAAGAAACCCACTCACCACCAAAAAGACAAGTCTGTCAAGTCTAAATCTTCCATGCTTACTGACTCTAATCGTTTTGTTCCTACAGATCATATAAGGAGAGTCCCAAAAACCACCATGCAGGATTTTACAAGTTTTTTTGTGAAGAAGGCTTTAATGCCAAATGAATTTGTTACTAGAGATAGGATGTCTGTAATCTCTAAAGACAATTTATGTAACAATGTCTGTGACAATGTCTGTAATGTTGTACCGAATTCTGCTGTTTCGTTAAAGTACTCTTTCAGTGATTTGTTTAATCTATGTCCAACTAAATATAGACGACAGGTTCCTGAAATGAATGCTTTCGTGCCTTATCCTGTTAAACGTATTCGGAAAAAGAAAACAAAAAATAGTGCATCATCGGCCACAAACAAAGTTGAGAATTGTCCGTTGCCAAGGCCCAAAACCAAAGCAACGGTCAAAAAGGTCTCAAAAAGACAAAAACCAAAGGCAATTTCAGCGCCTAATGTTCCAAAA
This sequence comes from Centrapalus pauciflorus, assembly GCA_020465985.1. Taxonomy (NCBI): domain Eukaryota; kingdom Viridiplantae; phylum Streptophyta; class Magnoliopsida; order Asterales; family Asteraceae; genus Centrapalus; species Centrapalus pauciflorus. The sequence continues at coordinate 8,764 of JAANYP010001658.1, read as the reverse complement.
CCCAATAAATCCAATCTTCAATGGATTCCAAAGGGTTGTGCATTCGGACCACACACAAATGCTAATTGGGATTCTAAATCTGTACACGTGCCATATAAAGCTGGAAATCCTAACAAAAAGGGACCCATATTGAGGTGGGTACCCAAGGTTGTGTGATCTTAATGCAGATGGTTCTTGGTTACTTCTGATCAAGACCCGTGCTTCAAAGAAATGGCTTCTAGTTACCTTAGACTAGGACCCGTTCGTTTGCTTGTCGGTTGTGCTTAAACCGACACGTTTGGCTTCTGTGCACACAGCCCAGGACCCGGTCTTAACTCATCATGTTTTCTGAACATCTCGGTTCAGAACACGGTTTGATTGTGAATTAAAAATGGATGTGTTTGAATGCATATAGTTTTTCATTATACGAATTTATGTGTTTTTAAGGCTAAGTCCATTTGGTATATGGATTCGGGCTGCTCCAAGCACATGACTGGAAGAAGAGAATTGCTGTCCAACGTTGTTGAACAGTATTGCGGAACTGTGAAATTCGGGAACAACCATCAGACTCACATAAAAGGATACGGGGACTTAGTTCTAGATAATCTGGTCATCAAGGACGTTGACTATGTTGAGGGGTTATCACATAATCTTTTTAGCATAGGACAGCTCTGCGACAAAGGACTAGAAGTAACGTTTAGGGCTAAGAACTGCAGCGTTAAGAGCACAGATGGAAAAGAAATCTTAACAGGTTCCCGAAACTCTAACCTTTACACCATTGACGTAGCTGTGAAGACCTCCCCTTCCGAGGCAGTCCTCAGAGTCTAGGTCCCACATCATGCAATACGATATCAATCATACTAAGATAGGGTAATTATAATGCGGAAAATTAAATTACATGTACATACATATTAGGATTTAAGTTATACAGATTACATATTTCGAATTAAAGTTATAAAAGGGTACCATCTAATCTAATCATTACATCATAGAATAATATCAAATCTACCCAAAACCACAACATTTGATGTCTTCCAATCAGTACCAAAATGGTTTGCTGAGTAGAAGTCTATGAAAACTTCACTTGATTCTTGTATGACCTAAGTACTAGGTCCAGCAGGTGACTTTCCTTTATCTTTTCCTGTAAAAATTATAATGTAGCAACTGTAAGCAATGCTTAGTGAGTATATAGATTTTCAAATTAACATGCATGTCAAGCGGGTCATCAGTCTAGCGTGATATGTCTTGGCTGCCGCTTCAGCCCTCATGATTGAGACATAGAAGTCATAGAGTCGGATGATGCTCAGGCCACGCTCACGCTTAAATCGTGGGGATCAGCCACATACTGGGCTAGCTACCAGTAAATCAACGTGGCGGAACATCGGAGGTCATTACCAAGTTCAATGGAACTGGTGAAATAGCCAGGTCTAGAACAATAGACCAATCAGGGCTAGTCAAGCTGAATCAATATGTCAAGTATATGCAATAGTGAAGCATACGTAATCAATATCATGATAGCAATAATCTTAAAGCAATATCTGAAGTGAACTGTAAAAGCAATATCATATGAAATGATAAGTCAAATAGCTATCATGATCCACTGGGCAACACCCAACCATGGTGTGCACAGGTCACAATCCAGCTGATAATATGAATGTCAATCAAACGAGCATCAACAATATGTCTCAACCGGAATTTAAACATGTTCAATCTGAATATCTATAACTCACTGATCTGGGTCTTTATCAAACAGATATAAAATCTGCCACCTGAGTTATCTCAGGATTTTATCTTTGTCAATCTGTTCTGTCAGTTCAAGTCTTTGACAAGCTTTTAAATCTTTTAAATCTTTGTCTTTATGTTCAGAATTTCACTGAACCTGTCCAGAATTAAAATATTAATATCATGTCATATCAATATCATCATCTTTTATCTTTAAAGTCTTTTATTTCATCTGATTCTTAAATTTTCATCTGATTCTGATAACTGATAATCTTATCAATCTTTCATTTATTTATATTCTTTGTTTCATAATTTCTCAAAAGCTTTCTATATATATATATATATATATATATATATATATATATATATATATATATATATATATATATATATATATATATATCACATATATATATAACTAAAAGCGTATGTATATAATCATTTATTTAATAAAAATATCAAAATACATAAAATTGGTTTCGGATCACCCGAATTCGGATCCATCCGGATTGGGGACCCGGATTCGGACCATCCGGATCCGGACCCATCCGAATTGTAATGGCCGGTCCGAATTGATCATCATCCGAATTTGGATCAAAACCGAAATGGAACCATCCGAATTTAGGATCATAATCGAATGGGCACCGAATTCGGATCATTCAAGATCCGAAATGCTAATATCCGAATTGTAGAGTCCGAAACATATGATCCGAAAATAGTACCATCCGAATTCGGTTCCACCGAATTCGGATCCTTACTTATATTTTCCCAGAAATTCTGTTCTTCATGTTCTTGATTGTTTTTATACGGATTTTACACAAAGTTCACTAAAACTCATTTTAATCAACATGCAATGTATTATATTGTTGAAATATCATTATTGGATTAATTATATACTAATTTCCCTATCTATAACATCATTATTTGATCTAGATCATCCAAAATGTACTATTTTTGTCAAGAACATATTTTTACACAAAAATTCCGATTTCTTCATTATTTGAATAATCTAAGCAACAAATTTTGTTTCTGTTTCATTTATTAGTTTCAATTCATCATAATCTTTATACATGCAACAACATTTTTCACTTCTATTATTCTTGGTTTCGGTTTCTCACAAATCCGAACCAAATATACATTAAGATTGAAAATAAAAGTGAATTTACCTGAAATTCTTGCTAATTGATGATGTTTGATGATTGTTGTAAGTTTCTTTGATCTTGAATCTTCAATTAAATGCAAGTAAATGAACAATTTTGAGTAATTTGTGAGTTTGGCCGAGAGGTTAGAGAGAGATTAGAGAGGGAGAGTAATTTTTTTTGTGTTAATGATCTTAATGATCATTTATTTGGCTTTTATATTTTAAATTAGTCATATTTGAATTTAACCCACTATAATTTTGTATAATACATCTCTTTTATTCATTTTCAATAATTCATATCATATATATAATTTAATTAAATAATTTCCAACTTAATCAAATTACATCATAAATAATGTAATAAAATTACATTATTATCTCAAAATCAATTATTACATGCTCGGCTAAAAGTTAGGTTGTTACAGAATGGGCTCCACCACGCATAAACTTCGTCCCCGAAGTTAACTATGTTCGAACAGACTGGGATATGTTGTTTTCATGACATCTCTGGATTCCCAAGACTGATGCGAACCTTTGTGGTGTTTCCACTGGACGAGCACCATCTGTATTTATTTATTCCGAAGCTTTTTGGTCTTCGAGTCCAGAATACACTCCGGCTCTTCAACCACTCTAAGCTTCTCATCAATCTGCAAGTTAACGTGTGGTATCTGCACTTCTCTTTCATCTGCTAAGCTCTTTTTTAAGTGACTAACATGGAATACAGGATGTATTCCAGATAAGTCCGCTGGCAGTTCAAGACGATAAGATTGATTTCCAATCTTTTCAACAATCTTGAACGGACCGATGAATCTCGGATCTAGCTTGTTTCTTTTAATAAAACCCACCACATTCTTCATTGGAGATACTTTCAGCATCACCCAATCGTTAACTGCAAAACTGATTGATCTGTGCCGGTTATCATAGTATGACTTCTGCCTGCTTTGTGCTTCAAGAATATTCCTTCTGACAAGTTGAATCTTCTCATGAGTCAACTGTAGAAGGGCAGGTCCCGCTATTGGCAATTCGCCTGTTTCACGCCAACAGGTGGGAGTTCTGCACTTTCTTCCATATAAAGCTTCAAAAGGAGCCATCTTGATCGTTGAATGATAACTGTTATTATATGAGAATTCGACCAAAGGCAAGTGGTCATCCCAGTTACCACCTAGATCAAGAATGCAGGCACGAAGCATATCTTCGAGAGTAAGGATAGTACGCTCACTCTGGCCATCTGCATTAGGATGATAAGCAGTACTCATAGAGATCCGAGTACCCATCCCGTCTTGTAGAGCTTGCCAGAATCTGATGTGAAACGACTATCACGATCAGAGACGATAGATTTCGGCACACCATGTCGAGAAATGATTTCGTGATGTACATCTGTGCCAATCTATCGAGAGAATATGTCTCTTTCATCGGTATGAAGTGAGCTGACTTCGTTAATCGATCCACGACTACCCAGATGGAGTCGTGCTGTCTCTTGGTTTTCGGCAACTTCGTGATGAAGTCCATTGTTATATGCTCCCACTTCCATTCAGGAACTGGCAGTGGTTGCATATCCCCGAAGGGTTTCTGATGTTCTGCCTTTACCATCTGACAGACTCTGCAGCTTTCAACACATTTACCGATGTCTTTCTTCATTCCTGGCCACCAGTAATCAGCTTTCAGATCGAAATACATCTTTGAGCTGCCAGGATGAACAGATAATTTGGACTGATGAGCTTCAGATAGAAGAGTGCTGCGAATTGAACCATACTTAGGAACCCAGATTCGGTTTCCCTTGAGACAGTGAAGTCCCAAATGATTCAGAGTTAGAAATTGTAGCTGCCCTTTAAGATTTTCAGAACTGATATTCTCTTCTTTCAGTGCTTCAGCTTGAGCAACTCGGATGTCTTCTATAAGATCAGAAGAGAATATAACCGGAGTTAGGGCATAGCAGCACTTTTCTGGATAAACTTTTCTACTCAAAGCATCCGCGACAACATTAGCTTTGCCAGGATGATATAGGATCTCGCAATCATAGTCCTTGATAAGCTCCAAGGACCGTCGCTGTTTCATGTTTAGATCCTTTTGAGTAAAGAGATGCTTGAGACTCTTATGATCGGTGTAAAGCTGACACCGAGTCCCATATAGATAATGACGCCAGATCTTCAGAGCAAAGGTAACGGCAGCCAACTCAAGATCATGAGTTGGTGCACTTTTCTCGTAGTCTTTCAATTGCCTTGAAGCATAGGCAATGACTTTTCCCCTTTGCATTAGAACACATCCTAAGCCAGTACCAGATGCGTTGCTGTAAACGACAAAATCATCATTGCCTTCTGGTAAGGCTAGGATCGGCGCTTGAATAAGCTTTTGCTTCAGAGTTTCAAATGCCTCTTGCTGTTTATCAGACCAAATGAAAGGAGTATTCTTTCGTGTTAGCATCGTTAGAGGTACAGCAATCTTCGAGAAATCCTTTATGAATCGCCGATAATAACCGGCCAATCCAAGGAAACTTCGGATTTCTGAGGCATTGCGAGGCGTTTGCCATTTCTGAACGGCCTCGACTTTAGAAGGATCAACGGAAATCCCTTCGCCAGATCAACATGGCCAAGGAACTGAATCTATAAGAATCAAAGTAGAAATTCAAGTTCTGATGTAAATCAAAGAATACTTAGGAAATAGCTCAAGACATATATAATAGAAATTATACCTGTCTGAGCCAAAATTCGCACTTAGAGAATTTTGCGTAGAGTCTTTCTTTTCTTAATAACTCTAGCAATTGCCGCAGATGGATAGAATGATCAGCCTCCGTTTTGGAGTAAATCAGAATATCGTCTATGAACACGATAACTGATTTATCCAACATTGGTCTGCACACGCGATTCATGAGATCCATGAACGCCGCTGGTGCATTTGTCAAGCCAAACGACATCACGAGAAATTCGTAATGACCGTATCTTGTACGGAAGGCTGTCTTTGGAACATCCTCTTCTTTAACTTTCAACTGATGATATCCAGAACGAAGATCTATTTTCGAGAAGTAGCTGGCTCCTTGTAGCTGATCAAATAGATCATCAATTCTGGGCAGAGGATACTTATTATTTATTGTGACTTTGTTCAACTCCCGATAATCAATGCACATTCGAAAAGTTCCGTCTTTCTTCTTAACGAATAAGACAGGTGCACCCCACGGAGATGAACTTGGTCGGATAAACCCCTTTTCCAACAGCTCTTGCAATTGCTTTGACATTTCCTGCATTTCTGCAGGTGCAAGTCTGTAAGGAGCTTTGGCAATAGGAGCCGCACCAGGAACCAAGTCAATACTGAACTCGACTTGACGTTCCGGTGGCACTCCGGAAATGTCATCAGGAAAGACGTCTGGGAACTCGCAAACAATCGGAATATCAGACAGAGATTTCTTTTCAGAGTTGGATTTAGATAGAGCATAGCACAGATAGGATTCGCGACCCTTAGTTACATATTTATGAGCTTTCTCTATAGAAATAAAGCAGTGAGCACCTTTACGCTTCTCGCCCTTGATCTCCAATACTCGGCCGTCTGAAGACTTGATTCTGATGATTCGTCGATTGCAAATAATTGTAGCCTCGTTATTTGTTAACCAGTCCATGCCGATGATGACGTCGAACTCTTTCAACGGAATAGGAATGAGGTCGAGATTGAACACAATATTATCAACAAATAGAGTGCAGTTTCGATAAACAGAATCAGCCATAACATAGCTGTTACTGGCCGTCTCAATATCAATTACAACAGGAAGCTTTGATGGAGACTTATATAATCTTTGTGCAAAAGTTGTTGATACGAAAGAACGACTAGCACCGGAATCGAATAATACTCGGGCAGGAATGTAGTTAAGTAAAAACATACCCGTAACTACATCAGGGGTTTCCTTTGCTTCTTCGGCCGTTATCTGAAACGCACGTGTCCTGGCTGTCGGAGTTGCAGCAGAACTTTTCACTGTAGAACCTCCCGCTGATGATTGCGACTGATATCGTTGCCCGCTGCGACACTGATACATAAAGTGTCCTCTTTTCCCGCACTTTGCACATCCTCGTCCCTGCTGTGGGCATTCTTCACTGCTATGACCGATCATGTTGCACGCAAAAGAAGTAACATCCTCTGGGTTGCACAACCCCATGTGTGACTTTCTGCATCGCTTGCAGAATCGTGGCTCGTTCGTAAGGGAATAAACTTGAGCTTTCGGCTGTGAACTATGCTGATGGGATTGCTGAGATTGTGACTTATTTGGCTTGAAGAATCTGCCAAATCTCTGTTTCTTCGGAGGAGAAGGACATGTCGGGTTAGCAGACGGAGCATAGAGCTGATCGCCGTACTCTAAATAACCTCGCTCGATCTGTCTAGCTGCTTCTACCATTTCCAAGTAACTTTTGTATTTGATCGCGCTCATTGGATGTCGATATTTAGGGTTAAGTCCTACGCGAAATCTATTCATCTTTCTCTCCTCGGTAGCTACTTGATACGAAGAATAGCCGCATAACCTCGAGAATTCATGCTCGTATTCATCAACAGTCTTTGTTCCTTGAGTCAGCTGCATCAGTTGAACCTCCATCTTATCTTGTTGGTCGATCGGACAATATTTTGCATTGAACATATCTAGGAACTGGTTCCACTCTAGAGTCTGAATAATTTCTTCACCGTATATGCTTCTCTGGGTTTTCCACCAGGCACGGGCAGCGCCGACAAACAACACAGACGCATAGCTCACTTTCTTTGAATCTAAGCAGTCAGAGATTCTAAAGATCTCATCGGTATGACTGATCCAATCCATTGCCTGAATTGGATTTACTGTACCCTCAAAGTTCAGGGCACCGCTCGCTTTGAAGTCCTTGAACTTACAGCCTTTAGGCTGCTCGATTTGGGTTTCAGGAGTAGAGTTATCAGAATCAAATTCTTCATTCTGGACTTGCTTATCTTTTCGCTTATTTTTCTTATCATTATGTCTTTTAGCTTCGGCCTCATTTCTGGCCTGAAACTGTTCTTGCATTGTCTTATTTTGTTGTTCGGAATGTTGGGCTAAAAGTTGTTGCATCATTTCAAACATCTGTTGTGGGGTCATATTGTTTGGTATGTTACCTGATCCTGACATCTTTTCTGAAAATTAAAAGCATTTAACTATCAGTTTATAGACTTAGATCTATGTACCCTTTTTCCCATCCTAACAGTCTGTACATCCTATCTCAGTTCAAACCACCTAAATGATTGATACATATGTATTGCTTCAGTTTGAGACCAAGTATACTCACGTAATACTTGATTCACTCAAACTATGGGCTCTGATACCATCCTGTGAAGACCTCCCCTTCCGGGGCAGTCCTCAGAGTCTAGGTCCCACATCATGCAATACGATATCAAGCATACTAAGATAGGGTAATTATAATGCGGAAAATTAAATTACATGTACATACAGATTAGGATTTAAGCTATACAGATTACATATTTCAAATTAAAGTTATAAAAGGGTACCATCTAATCTAATCATTACATCATAGAATAATATCAAATCTACCCAAAACCACAACATTTGCTGTCTTCCAATCAGTACCAAAATGGTTTGCTGAGTAGAGGTCTATGAAAACTTCACTTGATTCTTGTATGACCTAAGTACTAGGTCCAGCAGGTGACTTTCCTTTCTCTTTTCCTGTAAAAATTATAATGTAGCAACTGTAAGCAAAGCTTAGTGAGTATATAGATTTTCAAATTAACATGCATGTCAAGCGGATCATCTGTCTAGCGTGATATGTCTTGGCTGCCGCTTCAGCCCTCATGATTGAGACATAGAAGTCATAGAGTCGGATGATGCTCAGGCCACGCTCACGCTTAAATCGTGGGGATCAGCCACATACTGGGCTAGCTACCAGTAAATCAACGTGGCGGAACATCGGAGGTCATTACCAAGTTCAA
>JAANYP010001657.1:43428-62889 GCA_020465985.1 Centrapalus pauciflorus | reverse complement strand
GGAAACATCTGTTGCTGCTTGTTCTTGATTACTTAATTGTATGCTAGGAACGTATGATAGACACTGCTGAAACTGGACAACTCTTGTTGCATGTTCCTTGATTACTTGCATTGCTCTGGACCGCTGTGAGTGACAGATTGCACTACTTACTTGCATATGTTTCGGTACTTATTGGTGATTGTTACTGACTTGTATGGAAACATCTGATGCTGCTTGTTCCTTGATTACCTAATTGTATGCTAGGAACGTATGATAGACACTGCTGAAACTGGACAACTCTTGTTGCATGTTCCTTGATTACTTGCATTGCTCAGAACCGCTGTGAGTGACAGATTGCACTACTTACTTGCATATGTTTCGGTACTTATTGGTGATTGTTACTGACTTGTATGGAAACGTCTGCTGCTGCTTGTTCCTTGATTACTTAATTGTATGCTAGGAACGTATGATAGACACTGCTAAAACTGGACAGCTGGTGTTGCATGTTCCTTGATTACTTGCATTGCTCAGGACCGCTGTGAGTGACAGATTGCACTACTTACTTGCATATGTTTCGGTACTTATTGGTGGTTGTTACTGACTTGTATGGAAACATCAGCTGCTGCTTGTTCCTTGATTACTTAATTGTATGTTAGGAACGTATGATAGACACTGCTGAAACTGGACAACTGCTGCTGCATGTTCCTTGATTACTTGCATTGCTCAGGTTCGCTGTGATTGCATTACTTACTGGCATATGTTTCGGTACTTATTGGTGATTGTTACTGACTTGTATGGAAACATCTGCTGCTGCTTGTTCCTTGATTACTTAATTGTATGCTAGGAACGTATGATAGACACTGCTGAAACTAGACAACTGTAGTTGCATATTCCTTGATTATTTGCATTGCTCAGGACCGTTGTGAGTGACAGATTGCATTACTTACTTGCATATGTTTCAGTACTTATTGGTGATTGATACTGACTTGTATGGAAACATCTATTGTTGCTTGTTCCTTGATTACTTAATTGTATGCTAGGAACGTATGATAAACAATGCAGAAACTGGACAACTGCTTGATGGAGGATCATCAAACCATTCCAAAGATGTCATGGAAATACGTGAAGGCCCAATGACAAGAGGACGAGCAAAGAAGATCAAAGAAGTTTTTACGAGCTTAGTTGTTGATATCCAAGAGTCTGCATGCAAAGACGATGCTCAACCGCAAGTGATGAAGCATGTTACTAGACTTGAAACATTGGATCCTAATATGGAAGCATAAAAGCCCAAAAGTTGCATTTTCTTGGGTCTTTGAGATATTATGGGCTAGTACTAAGCCCAAGTGGTAGAATGGATGTATTTTGAAGTCCATTAGAAGTTTATTTGAGTCCAATAAAGGCCTAGAAATGCCTAATCCGTTTTTTTTGTTTAAGAGTTCTAGAATTATCTACCAATTGAAGACAAAATGTCAAGAGTCATGGATTAAAGTCCCTTCTTTAATCCATTGAATTTAATTAGTGTCTTTTGAGTTGGTTTTTGAAGCCTATAAATAGATGGCTTCCTATGTACTTTCAAATCAATTCACTTGAGAAATATATATCTTTCTTTAGAGTTTTACTCATCTTTGTGAGCTTTGTTCTTTGTTGGAGAGTTCATAGTTCAAGAACTTATCAAGATTGTGAGCACATTCTTGTGGCGTTCTCGTATTCCTTTGGTTCTTAGTTCTTATAACTAACGGGTCAAGGACTTGCTCTAGGCGTGTTGGAGTCCCAATTATCGGGTACTTTGACGCCTATCCTATCCTATACGAAGGTTCCAAGTTACATTTAACTTGCGGGTCAACGTTTCGTATCATTTGGTATCAGAGCTACAAAGGTTCGATTCTTAAGTTGTTTTTACATTTTGATCTTATCATTGTGTTTGTCTTTCTTATCATCTTATCTTATCTTTTACATTTTTTTAGTTTTGTCATATTAAAAAAAAAGTCACGTTGTTCAACAAAAAAAAAGAGCAAAAAAAAAGAAGAAGAGCGAAATAAGAATAAAAAAAAGTGCAACAAAAAAAAGCATAAAAAAAGTGCAGCAAAAAAAAAATTAAAGAAAAAGGTTGCAAAAAAAAAAATTAAATAAAAGAAGTTTATATGAACACGTGTGCTTGAAAATCAATAATTTATCTTCTATATCATTTTTGTTCCAACTTCTTCTCATTGTTTAGTACTTTGTTTCTCCTCACCTTACTATTTTTTTTTGTTTATCCCATCTTCTTTAAAAGTTCTACACTCGTTGGTATCAAATTAAGTTCTAAAGGATTTTCTTGAACACTTTCAGTTTTGTGCTCTAATTTGATTTGTTCTTTTACCAATTGAGCTCCACAAGGAATAGAGAGGTAAAAGGCATTGAGTTGTGAGAACACTTGAGGGTAAAAGCCGATTATTTCTTGTGTGAGACACGAGCGTTGAGTGACATCTCTTGAGTGAAACACGTAAGGGAGTGAGGAGAGGAAATATTTTACTCTTGTTTTTACAGATTAAAAGATGGAAGATAATCAACCCCTCCCTAACCTTCAAGTCCAAGCTCTCATGGCTGAAATGCGACGTTTAATGACTGACGAGTTTAATCAAATCCATGAAAGAATGGATAGATTGGAGGCACGTGGACCTCATGCTCCACCACCATCACAAGTTTCTGATGAAAATCATGAAGATGACGCTCAAAATGATGAATGGGATAGAGGATCTGAAAGAAGGAGGCATAGAAGAAACCATGGTGCTAATAGAGGACTCAACAACATTAAGATGAGAATTCCACAATTTCAAGGAAAGAGTGATCCAGAAGCGTATTTGGACTGGGAAAAAAAGGTTGAACTGATTTTTGCATGTAATAATTATCGCGAGGATCAAAAGGTGAAAGTAGCAGCAATTGAATTCACAGATTACGCTATAGTATGGTGGGATCAATTAGTCACCAACCGAAGAAGAAATGGAGAAAGGCCTATTTCTACATGGGTTGAAATGAAGGCTGTTATGCGTAAAAGGTTTGTTCCCTCTCACTATTTTCGAGACTTGTATCGCAAATTACAATCTTTGAATCAGGGAGCAAAGTCTGTGGATGATTATTACAAAGAGATGGAGATTGCCATGATTAGAGCAAATATTGAAGAAGATAGGGAAGCAACAATGGCAAGATTCTTGAGTGGCTTGAATCAAGATATTTCTAATGTCGTGGAGTTGCAATATTGTTTAGACCTTGAAGAGATGGTTCATACGGCCATGAAAGTTGAAAGACAATTGAGGAGAAGAAATAGTTTTTCTAAGGGAAGTACGTCCAACTCTCAATATTCTCATAGGCCAAAAGGGGAGACATCTAAAGGTACCTTTTCTACACCTTTAAAGAACCAAGATGATGCCACAAAAGGTAGGGAAATGGGCAAAGGCAAAGGTATCGTTTCTACCCCTACACGAACTCGTGAAATTAAATGTTTTCGTTGTCTAGGTGTGGGGCACATTGCTTCACAATGCCCAAACAAAAAAGTTATGCTTCTTCATGAAAGTGGTGAAATAGAGTCTGAAAATGAAAATGAGGATGTTTCGGATGATGAAGAGGACTTGGAGCAAACCGAGGCAGAAAGCGGAGAGCTCTTGGTGGTCAAGAAAGTTTTAAACATACAAGCCAAGGTGGAAGACACACAACAACGAGAAAATATCTTCCATACGCGATGTTTGGTGCAAGGTAAAGTATGTAGCCTCATTATTGATGGTGGGAGTTGTACCAATGTTGTGAGTAACGAGGTAATTGAGAAGCTGAATTTGCGCACGTTGAAGCATCCACACCCATATAAGCTTCAATGGTTGAATGAATGTGGCGAAGTGAAGGTGACTAAACAGGCCTTGATCACATTTTCCATCGGAAAGTACAAAGACGAAGTGATGTGTGACGTGGTTCCAATGCAAGTAAGTCATATACTACTTGGTAGACCTTGGCAATTTGATAGGAAAGTTATCTATGATGGCTTTCTTAATCAATATATGCTTAAAGATCATGAAAAGAAAGTAGTTCTTGTCTCCCTAACCCCACAACAAGTGCAGGAGGACCAAATTAAAATGATCACTTCAAGGCGAGCTTGGGAGGATGAGAGGAAAAATAATGAGTGCAAAGAGAAAAAAATGAGCAGTAAAAATAAAGCAAAGAGTGTTGAGGGTGAGAAAAGTGAGACAAATGATGATGAAAAAAGAGAGTGTGTCAAGAAGAATTTCTTTGCAAAAACGAGTGAAGTTAAGAGAGCGATTGACGAAAAAAAAAAGAGTGATAGTGTTGGTATTCAAGGAAGCTTGTACATATGCTGAAAAACTAACCAACAATCCGCCAAGTTTTGTTGTGAATATTTTGCAGGAATACCAAGATGTCTTCCCAAAGGAAGAACCAAGTGGTTTACCACCTTTACGAGGGATCGAGCATCGCATTGATTTCATTCCAGGGGCTGCTCTACCAAACCGTCCAGCCTATAGAGCTAATCCCGAGGAGACACGAGAAATCCAAAGGCAAGTGGAGGATTTGCTTTCAAGAGGAAGAATTCGAGAATCCATGAGTCCATGTGCTGTACCGGTCATTGTGGTACCCAAGAAGTCAGGTGAATGGAGAATGTGTATGGACTGTAGAGCCATCAACAAAATAACGGTAAAGTATCGCTACCCTATTCCAAGGTTAGATGATATGTTGGATGAGTTGCATGGTGCTAAGATCTTCTCAAAAATTGATTTGAAAAGTGGCTATCATCAAATTCGAATTAATGAAGGTGATGAATGGAAAACAGCTTTTAAAACAAAGTTTGGTTTGTATGAGTGGTTAGTTATGCCCTTTGGACTAACTAATGCTCCGAGTACATTCATGAGGTTAATGAATCATGTTTTACGAGAGTACATTGGTAAGTTTGTCGTGGTCTATTTTGATGATATCCTGATTTATAGCATTAATGTTGAAGTTCACTTGGAACATTTGCGTATTGTTTTGGAAACTTTAAGAAAAGAGTCATTATTTGCTAACTTAAAGAAGTGCACATTTTGCATGGATAAGGTTGTTTTTCTTGGTTTTGTTGTAAGTGGCCAGGGAATTGAGGTGGATGACGAGAAGGTCAAGGCAATCAAAGAATGGCCAACTCCAACAACAGTGTCCCAAGTTAGAAGCTTCCATGGGCTTGCAAGTTTCTATCGAAGGTTTGTTCGTGACTTCAGTACCATAGCTGCCCCCCTTAATGAGCTTGTGAAGAAGGAAGTTAGTTTTCATTGGGGAGAAAGGCAAGAAGCTGCATTCAATTTACTGAAAGAAAGGTTGACATCTACTCCTATTCTTGCATTGCCTAATTTTAATAAAATGTTTGAACTTGAGTGTGATGCATCCGGGGTGGGTATTGGGGCTGTTTTGATTCAAGAAGGTAGACCAATTGCATATTTTAGTGAAAAATTAAAGGGGGCTCACTTGAATTATTCCACTTATGAAAAAGAGCTTTATGCATTGGTTAGATCTTTGCAAACATGGCAGCATTACTTAAGGCCTAAGGAATTTGTGGTTCATACGGATCATGAGTCTCTTAAGTACCTTAAGGGGCAAGCTAATTTGAGTAGGAGGCATATCAAATGGGTTGAATTCATTGAGTCATTTCCTTATGTGATCAAATACAAAAAGGGTAAAGAAAACATTGTGGCTGATGCATTGTCTAGACGTCATACTCTTATCACCACATTAAGTTCTAAGCTTCTTGGGTTTGGATCACTTAAAGAAATGTACAAAGATGATTCTGAATTTTCTTCCTTATACGCTGCTTGTGAACATGCTTCATTTGATAAGTTTTATAGGCATGATGGTTATTTGTTTAAAGAAAACAAGTTATGCATTCCAAAGTGTTCTATACGGGAGCTATTTGTACGTGAGGCTCATGGTGGAGGGTTGATGGGCCATTTTGGTGTCGAGAAGACATTGGATATTTTGAAGGAACATTTCTATTGGCCTAAGATGAGAGAAGATGTTATGAAGATCTGTGAAAAATGTGTGCCATGTAAACAAGCCAAGTCAAAATCCAAGCCTCATGGTTTGTATATGCCACTGCCAATTCCTCAGCAACCATGGGTTGACATCTCCATGGACTTTGTGATTGGGTTGCCTAGAACAAAGAATGGTCATGATTCTGTGTTTGTGGTGGTTGATCGATTCTCTAAGATGGCACACTTCATTGCGTGTAAGAAGACTGACGATGCTTCACATGTTGCAGACTTGTTTTTCAAAGAGATTGTTCGTTTGCATGGTGTGCCGCGGACCATAGTAAGTGATAGGGATGTCAAGTTTCTGAGTCATTTCTGGCGTGTTCTTTGGAGTAAGTTGGGTACCAAACTTTTGTTTTCTACCACAAGTCACCCCCAAACCGATGGGCAAACAGAAGTGGTTAATCGAACCTTGTCCCAATTACTTCGAGTGATTATTCCGAAGAACTTGAGAACTTGGGAGAATTGTTTGCCTTTTGCAGAGTTTGCTTACAACAGGAGTGTTCATTCTGCTACTAAATTTTCTCCTTTTGAAGTTGTTTACGGATTCAATCCATTGAGTCCTCTTGACCTTGTTCCTCTTCCCATCGAAGAACGATCCAGTTTAGATGGAAAGCGGAAGGCAGAATTCGTGAAGCAATTACACGAAAAGGTAAGACTCAATATTGAGAAAAGGACAGAACAATACACAAAACAAGCAAACAAAGGCAGGAAAAAGATAGTGTTTGAAGCTGGAGATTGGGTATGGCTGCACCTGAGAAAAGATAGATTTCCAACCAAACGAAGATCCAAATTGCAACCTAGAGGAGATGGACCATTTCAAGTGCTCGAAAGGATCAACGACAATGCTTACAAGCTAGATCTTCCAGGTGAGTATCAAGTTAGTTCAACATTCAATGTTTCTGACTTGTCTCCTTTTGATGTAGGTGATGATTCGTGGACGAATCCTTTTCAAGGGGGAGAGAATGATGGAGGATCATCAAACCATTCCAAAGATGTCATGGAAATACGTGAAGGCCCAATGACAAGAGGACGAGCAAAGAAGATCAAAGAAGTTTTTACGAGCTTAGTTGTTGATATCCAAGAGTCTGCATGCAAAGACGATGCTCAACCGCAAGTGATGAAGCATGTTACTAGACTTGAAACATTGGATCCTAATATGGAAGCATAAAAGCCCAAAAGTTGCATTTTCTTGGGTCTTTGAGATATTATGGGCTAGTACTAAGCCCAAGTGGTAGAATGGATGTATTTTGAAGTCCATTAGAAGTTTATTTGAGTCCAATAAAGGCCTAGAAATGCCTAATCCGTTTTTTTTTGTTTAAGAGTTCTAGAATTATCTACCAATTGAAGACAAAATGTCAAGAGTCATGGATTAAAGTCCCTTCTTTAATCCATTGAATTTAATTAGTGTCTTTTGAGTTGGTTTTTGAAGCCTATAAATAGATGGCTTCCTATGTACTTTCAAATCAATTCACTTGAGAAATATATATCTTTCTTTAGAGTTTTACTCATCTTTGTGAGCTTTGTTCTTTGTTGGAGAGTTCATAGTTCAAGAACTTATCAAGATTGTGAGCACATTCTTGTGGCGTTCTCGTATTCCTTTGGTTCTTAGTTCTTATAACTAACGGGTCAAGGACTTGCTCTAGGCGTGTTGGAGTCCCAATTATCGGGTACTTTGACGCCTATCCTATCCTATACGAAGGTTCCAAGTTACATTTAACTTGCGGGTCAACGTTTCGTATCACTGCTGCTGCATGTTCCTTGATTACTTGCATTGCTCAGGTTCGCTGTGATTGCATTACTTGCTGGCATATGTTTTGGTACTTATTGGTGATTGTTACTGACTTGTATGGAAACCTCTGCTGCTGCTTGTTCCTTGATTACTTAATTGTATGCTAGGAACGTATGATAGACACTGCTGAAACTGGACAACTGTAGTTGCATGTTCCTTGATTACTTGCATTGCTCAGGACCGTTGTGAGTGACAGATTGCATTACTTACTGGCATATGTTTCGGTACTTATTGGTGATTGTTACTGACTTGTATGGAAACATCTGCTGCTGCTTGTTCCTTGATTACTTAATTGTATGCTAGGAACGTATGATAGACACTACTGAAACTGGACAACTCTTGTTGCATGTTCCTTGATTACTTGCATTGCTCAGAACCGCTGTGAGTGACAGATTGCACTACTTACTTGCATATGTTTCGGTACTTATTGGTGATTATTACTGACATGTATGGAAACGTCTGCTGCTGCTGATTCCTTGATTACTTAATTGTATGCTAGGAACGTATGATAGACACTGCTTGTAACAGCCCGTAATTTATTAAATATAAATTACAGCAGCAGACTTTGGATAATAAAGCAATTCTAATCCAAATATTAGTAAATAACTGAAAATGTGAATCTGTAATAGTTAATTATATTAAGTTATATTAATTATGAAAAGTTGCCCAAAATTTGCTGAAATTAAGTTAATAATTAAAATTCAGCTAAATGACAAATTAAAGACTGAAAATGACGAAACGGACTAAAATGAATAAAAATATGACTAAAAGACATTTATAGCAAATCTAGAACTCCTTTGCTATTATTTGCATCTGAAATGCAAATCAGATTGATGGAAATAAATGTTGGTCGATTCTGGAAATTCAGTAGAAAATCTGATTTTTCCCTATTTTCTATAAATAGAGCATCACCTCCTCATTTCTTAAGTTTGGAAAAGCTAGAATCCTCTCTCTCTTTCTCTACAATCTGACTTCTCTCTAGAATTTCTCCCAAACGATCCGTCGGATTCTCGTGATTTATACGCCATCGGTTAGAGATCGTCGAGCTCTACACGAATCTATCATTGCATGTTAGATTTCGTTCAGATTTAAGGTAAAATCGACCATTTTTCTGACTTTTATTTCGGTTTTTGTTGAGCAAATTCGAGTTTGCTCATATTCCCTTCATTTGAAGCTGATTTGCTCCCGTTTAGGACCTGTTTTTGCTTGGAAATCGTCTATAGTCGAAGGATATATCTTGGACGAAGGTTAGTATCTATTTTTCCCTCATTTATGTTCATGTTTAGTAGCTAAAACCTGGAAAATCGTTGAACATGTAGAACAGATTCGAAAATCCATGATTAGACTCGAAATAAGTTGAATTCGAATCTAACCCCCCTAGACTCGAGATATGCTTCGAATGAAGATGTAATTCGAATCTAATGTTGTCCTCGAATCTAATGCTGCTTCGAATCTGTTGTGTGCCTTTCGAATCTAGGAGTATGTCCGAGTCTATGTATATGTTTCGAGTCTAATTCCCTATTTCGAACCTATGCCTTTCGAATCTAGCTCAACTAGATTCGAATTTAAACTTGCTCGAATCTATTCCCTTTAATTCGAGTTTGATTATGTTCCTAGCCAAGGATTAATTCCTAAATCAGATTAAGTTATTTAAGCAACCTATTATAATTGAAAGTATCCTTTGATATTGATGAAACTCATAAGTTCATGATGCATAACCATTTTATGCACAAAAATTAACAGACTCTGAATGAACTCTTAGAAATCGTATGTCATGATTCACCTAGCTAGTAATATGATTGGCCTCGTTTCAAGGCCACATATATGTAATTAGGGATCGTATTAATCTGTTAAGAATAGACTCACCTTGGGACGATAGGAACTACCTCAGACTCGACAGATGACAATAACCTGAATATATAACTAGGGCTATATAGATTATGTCTCAGACTTGACATTAATATGCCAGACTTGAAACTGAACTGCAGGAACCCGCCGATTTGACAGAGTAAACTGAACAGCTTAATTAGTTAAGCATTATCTGACTACGGACTTCTGTGAGTGACAGATTTCATTAATAACTTGCATATATTTCGATACTTATTGGTGAATGTCATCGACTGTATGGAAACTTCCGATTGTTGCTGCATGTTTCTTTAATACTATATTGTATCATAGAAACTTACTTTTGACATTCCTGAAGCTAGACACTTGAATTGCCTTGATTGCATGTTCACTTTTACATTTTATGTAAATACTTATCATGCTTACTGCTTACTTGACTGTTGATATACTTTCCGCTGCATATTGCATTATCCGACAGGACCGAATGTGAGATCTCCATTCACAGGAGGGAATTCTGCAGATTCCTTTCCTATTTGACTTGTTTCCATACATTTCCCGTAGGGCTTCGGCCTTACACAGGGGAATACAAACTGGGTTGTCTCACAACCTTTTTGCCGTCTCTGACGTAGTGACTTGCCGACAGGAGCTGATAGTATGTTATGTGTGTGTGGTAACTAATGGAGCTCTGTTTACTCACTAAGCTATGTTAGCTTACTCTGTCATGACAACTCTTTTACAGGAAAAGCTGATAAAGGCAAGACCATAGCAGGTAGTTCGTCCCAGGCTAAGTGATTCTGGACATTTGATGAATAGCAGACATTTGGACTTTTGTTGACGCCTATTCTGAAAAAGATGACGCGGTCTCGGGTAGCTTGTTCGGTCTTCCGCACTCTGATTGAAGATTTAGAAGCTAGTTTAGACCACCATTTGATCTTTAACTTATTGTTGTAATTAAGTATTCAGGCTGATGGACCTGTGGTATCAAACAATTAGTAATATTTATTACTTAATCAAATGAAATTTTATGACGTGTACTGTTTGTGGTAACTTGGATGTTACAAAGTTGGTATCAGAGCAGCGGTTTAATCATCGGATTGGCCACCCGATACTTAAACTACTGGTATGGTATGGACTATGTGACTCTGAATTCCCGAACAAGTCACCGAGGCCTAGGGTAACCTAATTAGTAAAGGACTACCCACACAACTTGACCTAAGATAGGCAAATGATGACTGATAGGATGGGGGAGGGATTGACTGCTTGATACTGACTTGACTTTGACTTGACTTTGTGAGCCTGACTGACTGCCTTCATATCTATGAATTTAGACATGATTATCTAACGTAGGTATTATGACTCGATATGTGCTTAATTGAATCAGGAAATAATAGTTATTTCCTTTATATTTTCAGCCAATGGCTGATAAGAATCCAAATGTTGCTGGTACCTCGACTGTTGGTAAAGCTGTTGATGCTGCAGCTGATCAACACAAAGAATCTGTTCATGTAGAGGACTTAGGCACTGACCCTGAAAATACTGCTAATGACTCAAGCAGTACTGCTACGCCTGTGCCTCCTCAGCAGGCTCAATTGATTGACCTCGTTCATAAGTTGAATGAGGATAATCGTAGACAGATGCAGCTTATGATGGATAGGAACCGACTGCAGACTGATATGGCGGTTGAAGACCGATTTAAAGAAATTAGAGACTTGCTTACTAAGGGTAAAGCGGTGACGCAGACTGATGAGGAAAACCAGCGTGAAATTGAATTTAAGCGCCGGGAAGAAGAACTTAGGTTGCGAGAACTTAAGTTACAGGAGCTAGAGTTGAAATATAAGGAAGAGATGTTAGCGAAGCCCAAGAAAGACCGAAAGAGGAAACATAGGCATGTGTCATCTGATGAAAGTGAGACTGACTCTTCTGACCATCACGTTAAGGTAGGACGTGAGTGTACGTTTGTTGATTTCAAGAAGTGTGGAGCTCGTACGTTTGCGGGGTCATAGGATCCGGTTAAAGCCATGGATTGGGTTGCAAATGTGGAGAAAGCGTTTAAACTCTCCAAGTGTGGTGAAAAAGACAAGGTCACATTTGCGACGGGAATGTTGGAAGATGGAGCTGGCCGTTGGTGGAAGTCTATTACTAATCCCATGTCTGATGCAATGGAGAAATCCATTACTTGGGATCAATTCAAGATTCATCTGAAGGAGAAATACTGCCCCCAGGATGTTAAGCGCCAGATGGAGAAAACCCTGCTATCTTTTCAGCAAGGTACAAGATCCGTGACGGACTATGAGCTGGAATTTACCAGGCTCTCGCTATTATCTGATCACCCTGTTGATACCGACGAAAGGAGAAGGGATTTGTTTGTGGATGGCCTGGATCGAGAAATTCGGAAGTTTGTGAAATCTGGTAGGCCGGGAAGTTATATTGAAGCAGTTGAAATTGCTAGGGTGGGTGAGCTTGAAATCTATCCTGAGCGAGCGTGCCCTTTTATTGCTAAATCTAGTAAGAGGGAAAAATCTGAGAGAGCTGAAAGGAAGAATGAAAGTTCGAAGAAGGGAGATAAGCAGTCTTCCAAGAAAGCTAAGTCATATGCTGTGACCTCGGCGCCAAAGCCTGCTTGTCCTCGCTGCAAGCAAATTCATGAAGGAAAGTGCGATCCTGCGTTCGTTAAGTGCTACTGCTGCAGACAGAATGGTCATGATAGGTCAGAATGTCCCAGGCGCAGTGAGGCTTGTCGAAACTGCATTACGTTGGGGCACCATGCTAAAGACTGTACCCGACCCCGATTTGTTCCTCCGCCTGCATCTTCACCTCAACAATCAGTCAAAGGTTCTTCTGCCCCGAGGAATCAACCAAGATCTTTCCAGATGACAGCCGAAGAGGCAAAAGAAACTGCTGATGTCGTCATGGGTACATTTCTTGTTAACTCTATGCCTGCCTTAATCTTATTTGACTCTGGCTCTAATCTGTCATATGTGTCTGAAAAGTTTGCTAAACAATTTGATTTTGCCCCTGTAATGTTACCTGCACCCTTAGATATAGAAACTGCTAGCTCGAATTTTGTGACTGTGAATAGAGTCTTTCGTTCCTGTAAGCTAGTGATTGATGATCTCTCCTCGGACGTTGACCTAATACCGATGTGGATTAGAGAGTTCGATGTTATTATAGGAATGGACTGGCTCATGATGAATAATGCTGAAATCCTTTGTGCCAAAAGCATAATTAGAATTAGAACTCCCGAAGGAAGTGAACGTTATGTTAATGGTGACAGAAAGACTCGGGATTTAGGTCTCATTTCTGTAATGAAAGCCCGAAAATGCCTAACCAAAGGTTGTTCCGCCTATTTAGCATATGCCATAGATGCTAAGGAAGTTAAAAAGACCTTGTCTGAAGTACCTGTAGTCCAAGAATTCCCTGACGTATTCCCGGATGACATCTCTGGTTTGCCACCAGATCGTCAAATCGAATTCCATATTGACCTGGTACAGGGTGCTGCTCCTATCGCGAAAGCTCCTTACCGGCTTGCTCCGAACGAAATGAAGGAAATGATGAGTCAGTTGCAGGAATTGTTGGAAAAAGGGTTTATTCGTCCGAGTACTTCTCCTTGGGGTGGTCCGGTTCTTTTCGTTAAGAAGAAGGATGGTACCTTTCGCATGTGTATCGACTATCGGGAGTTAAATAAGGTAACTATCAAGATCCGATACCCTCTGCCAAGAATTAACGACTTGTTTGATCAACTGCAAGGGGCTAGCTACTTCTCAAAGATCGATCTCCGATCTGGATATCATCAACTCAAAGTATTTGAGTCTGACGTACCGAAGACTGCATTTCGTACTCGATATGGCCATTTTGAATTCCTAGTAATGCCGTTCGGTCTCACAAATGCCCCGGCCGCATTTATGGACCTCATGAATAGGGTATGTAGACCAATGCTGGATAAATCAGTGATAGTCTTCATTGATGACATCTTGATTTACTCCAAGTCTGAATCTGATCATGCGATGTATTTGCGAGAATTGCTAGAATTGTTACGAAAGGAGCGACTCTATGCAAAATTCTCCAAATGTGAATTCTGGTTACGCCAGGTGCAATTTTTAGGACATATTGTCTCGGGTGAGGGAATAGCCGTAGATCCATCAAAGGTTGATGCGGTTCAGAAGTGGGAAGCGCCGAAAAACGTATCTGAAGTTCGGAGTTTTTTGGGTTTAGCGGGCTATTACCGAAGCTTTTTCCGTGATTTCTCCAAGATTGCGGTGCCTTTAACCAGTCTGACGAAGAAAGAAGCTAAGTTTGAATGGAATAAATCTCAAGATCGAGCCTTTGAGACTCTGAAACGTAAGCTAGTAGAAGCGCCGATTCTGGCCTTACCTGAGGGTAATGATGATTTTGTAGTCTATAGTGATGCTTCTAAGATGGGATTAGGCTGTATGTTGATGCAAAGGGATAAAGTAATTGCCTACGCATCAAGGCAGCTAAAGGCGCATGAAAAGAATTACCCGACGCATGATTTAGAACTTGCAGCCGTGACCTTTGCATTGAAGATTTGGCGGCATTATCTGTATGGGACTAAATGCAAGTTATATACAGATCACAAAAGTCTGAAGTATATATTTGACCAAAAAGAGCTGAATATGCGTCAAAGGCGATCTATGGAATTGATTAAAGACTATGACTGCGAGATCCTTTACCATCCAGGTAAAGCAAACATTGCAGCAGATGCCCTAAGCCGCAAAACCGGACAAGACCATTATACCCGATGTTATGCTTTGACTTCTGTTGTTTTGGAGTCTGCCTTGCCTGAGTCGATTATTGCCGCTCAAACCGAAGCCATTCGGGATGAGAACTTGAAATCTGAACGTATGGTTACTTATGTGACCAAGCTGACTCTTGATAATCGTGGTCTTAGACGGTTCATGGATAGAATATGGGTTCCCAGACTAGGAGGTATTCGTGATCAAATTCTGTCGGAGGCTCATATGTCAAAATTTTCGATACACCCTGGTTCTATTAAAATGTACCAAGATTTGAAAACGGAATATTGGTGGCCTGGAATGAAGAAGGACGTAGGACGATATGTAGAAAATTGCATGACTTGTTTACAAGTCAAATCGGAACATCAGAAGCCGTATGGGGAACTACAACCATTGCCAATCCCGGGATGGAAGTGGGACCACATAACCATGGACTTTGTGACGAAGCTGCCCAGGACTAAGCGGAATCATGACTCTATATGGGTAATAGTGGATCGACTTACTAAGTCAGCCCATTTCCTACCTATACGTGAAGATGAACGCCTCGAAAAGTTAGCTGAATTGTACGTAAAGGAAATCGTGTCTAGACATGGTGTGCCATTGTCTATAGTATCGGACCGTGACAGCAGATTTACTTCTCGTTTCTGGAAGGCTTTTCAGAATGGACTAGGAACTGAACTTAAAATGAGCACCGCTTATCATCCAGAAACCGACGGGCAAAGTGAGTGAACGATTTTGACCTTAGAAGATATGTTACGTGCCTGTGTGATTGATCTCGGTGGAAGTTGGGATACTCACCTGCCGTTTGTGGAGTTTGCTTATAACAATAGTTATCACTCGACTATTGGTATGCCTCCCTATCAGCTTTTGTACGGACGACGATGCCGAACTCCAACCTGTTGGAGGGAAACAGGTGAACGCCCGATCTCTGGACCAGCGATTTTGCAAGAAGCCCATGACCAACTACAGTTGATTCGACAGCGGATTCAGACCTCTCAGGATAGACAAAAGAAGTATCACGATAGAAGACGTAAGCCAATTGCGTTTGAAGTTGGAGATAAAGTTTTGCTGAAGGTTTCGCCAAGAAAAGGGATAGTAAGGTTTGGCAAACGGGGGAAGTTGAGCCCTCGATTTGTTGGTCCTTTTGAAATTCTCGAGCGGGTGGGACTGCAAGCCTACAGATTAAAGCTGCCTGCCGAAATGACTGGGATTCATGATGTATTTCATGTGAGTAATCTTCGAAAGTGTTTAGCTGACGCTGAAGCTGTGATTCCTTGGAAAGATGTGCAAATTGATGAGCAGTTGCGATACGAAGAAGAGCCCGAGCGTATAATCGATCATAAGGTTTCGAAATTGCGCAGCAAGGAAATTCCAATGGTGTTAGTCCAATGGAAATACCATAAGGGATCTGCACAAACTTGGGAACGAGAAGACGAGATTAGGCAGAAGTATCCGAAGTTATTCCTGTTTTAGTCGATTCCGAGGACGGAATCAATTTAACGGGGGAAGATTGTAACAGCCCGTAATTTATTAAATATAAATTACAGCAGCAGACTTTGGATAATAAAGCAATTCTAATCCAAATATTAGTAAATAACTGAAAATGTGAATCTGTAATAGTTAATTATATTAAGTTATAATTAATTATGAAAAGTTGCCCAAAATTTGTTGAAATTAAGTTAATAATTAAAATTCAGCTAAATGACAAATTAAAGACTGAAAATGACGAAACGGACTAAAATGAATAAAAATATGACTAAAAGACAATTATAGCAAATCTAGAACTCCTTTGCTATTATTTGCATCTGAAATGCAAATCAGATTGATGGAAATAAAAGTTGGTCGATTCCGGAAATTCAGTAGAAAATCTGATTTTTCTCTATTTTCTATAAATAGAGCATCACCTCCTCATTTCTTAAGTTTGGAAAAGCTAGAATCCTCTCTCTCTTTCTCTACAATCTGACTTCTCCCTAGAATTTCTCCCAAACGATCCGTCGGATTCTCGTGATTTATATGCCATCGGTTAGAGATCGTAGAATCTATCATTGCATGTTAGATTTCGTTCGGATTTAAGGTAAAATCGACCATTTTTCTGACTTTTATTTCGGTTTTTGTTGAGCAAATTCGAGTTTGCTCATATTCCCTTCATTTGAAGCTGATTTTCTCCCGTTTAGGACCTGTTTTTGCTTGGAAATCGTCTATAGTCGAAGGATATATCTTGGACGAAGGTTAGTATCTATTTTTCCCTCATTTATGTTCATGTTTTGTAGCTAAAACCTGGAAAATCGTTGAACATGTAGAACAGATTCGAAAATCCATGATTAGACTCGAAATAAGTTGAATTCGAATCTAACCCCCCTAGACTCGAGATATGCTTCGAATGAAGATGTAATTCGAATCTAATGTTGTCCTCGAATCTAATGCTGCTTCGAATCTGTTGTGTGCCTTTCGAATCTAGGAGTATGTCCGAGTCTATGTATGTGTTTCGAGTCTAATTCCCTATTTCGAACCTATGCCTTTCGAATCTAGCTCAACTAGATTCGAATTTAAACTTGCTCGAATCTATTCCCTTTAATTCGAGTTTGATTATGTTCCTAGCCAAGGATTAATTCCTAAATCAGATTAAGTTATTTAAGCAACCTATTATAATTGAAAGTATCCTTTGATATTGATGAAACTCATAAGTTCATGATGCATAACCATTTTATGCACAAAAATTAACAGACTCTGAATGAACTCTTAGAAATCGTATGTCATGAATCACCTAGCTAGTAATATGATTGGCCTCGTTTCAAGGCCACATATATGTAATTAGGGATCGTATTAATCTGTTAAGAATAGACTCACCTTGGGACGATAGGAACTACCTCAGACTCGACAGATGACAATAACCTGAATATATAACTAGGGCTATATAGATTATGTCTCAGACTTGACATTAATATGCCAGACTTGAAACTGAACTGCAGGAACCCGCCGATTTGACAGAGTAAACTGAACAGCTTAATTAGTTAAGCATTATCTGACTACGGACTTCTGTGAGTGACAGATTTCATTAATAACTTGCATATATTTCGATACTTATTGGTGAATGTCATCGACTGTATGGAAACTTCCGATTGTTGCTGCATGTTTCTTTAATACTATATTGTATCATAGAAACGTACTTTTGACATTCCTGAAGCTACACACTTGAATTGCCTTGATTGCATGTTCACTTTTACATTTTATGTAAATACTTATCATGCTTACTGCTTACTTGACTGTGGATATACTTGCCGCTGCATATTGCATTATCCGACAGGACCGAATGTGAGATCTCCATTCACAGGAGAGAATTCTGCAGATTCCTTTCCTATTTGACTTGTTTCCATACATTTCCCGTAGGGCTTCGGCCTTACACAGGGGAATACAAACTCAGTTGTCTCCCAACCTTTTTGCCGTCTCTGACGTAGTGACTTGCCGACAGGAGCTGATAGTATGTAATGTGTGTGTGGTAACTAATGGAGCTCTGTTTACTCACTAAGCTATGTTAGCTTACTCTGTCATGACAACTCTTTTACAGGAAAAGCTGATAAAGGCAAGACCATAGCAGGTAGTTCGTCCCAGGATAAGTGAATCTGGACATTTGATGAATAGCAGACTTTTGGACTTTTGTTGACGCCTATTCTGAAAAAGATGACGCGGTCTCGGGTAGCTTGTTCAGTCTTCCGCACTCTGATTGAAGATTTAGAAGCTAGTTTAGACCACCATTTGATCTTTAACTTATTGTTGTAATTAAGTATTCAGGCTGATGGACCTGCGGTATCAAACAATTAGTAATATTTATTACTTAATCAAATGAAATTTTATGACGTGTACTGTTTGTGGTAACTTGGATGTTACACTGCTGAAACTGGACAGCTGGTGTTGCATGTTCCTTGATTACTTGCATTGCTCAGGACCGCTGTGAGTGACAGATTGCACTACTTACTTGCATATGTTTCGGTACTTATTGGTGGTTGTTACTTACTTGTATGGAAATATCAGCTGCTGCTTGTTCCTTGATTACTTAATTGTATGTTAGGAACGTATGATAGACACTGCTGAAACTGGACAACTGCTGCTGCATGTTCCTTGATTACTTACATTGCTCAGGTTCGCTGTGATTGCATTACTTACTGGCATATGTTTCGGTACTTATTGGTGATTGTTACTGACTTGTATGGAAACATCTGCTGCTGCTTGTTCCTTGATTACTTAATTGTATGCTAGGAACGTATGATAGACACTGCTGAAACTGGACAACTGTAGTTGAATGTTCCTTGATTACTTGCATTGCTCAGGACCGTTGTGAGTGACAGATTGCATTACTTACTTGCATATGTTTCAGTACTTATTGGTGATTGATACTGACTTGTATGGAAACATCTATTGTTGCTTGTTCCTTGATTACTTTATTGTATGGTAGGAACGTATGATAAACAATGCTGAAACTGGACAACTGCTGCTGCATGTTCCTTGATTACTTGCATTGCTCAGGACCGCTGTGAGTGACAGTTTGCATAACTTACATGCATATGTTTCGGTACTTATTGGTGATTGATACTGAATTGTATGGAAACATTTGCTGCTGCTTGATCCTTGATTACTTAATTGTATGTTAGGAACGTATGATAGACACTGCTAAAACTGGACAACTGCTGCTGCATGTTCCTTGATTACTTGCATTGCTCAGGACAGCTGTGAGTGACAGATTGCACTACTTACTTGCATATGTTTCGGTACTTATTGGTGATTGTTACTGACTTGTATGGAAACATCTGTTGCTGCTTGTTCCTTGATTACTTAATTGTATGCTAGGAACGTATGATAGACACTGCTGAAACTGGACAACTCTTGTTGCATGTTCCTTGATTACTTGCATTGCTCAGGACCGCTGTGAGTGACAGTTTGCATAACTTACATGCATATGTTTCGGTACTTATTGGTGATTGATACTGAATTGTATGGAAACATTTGCTGCTGCTTGATCCTTGATTACTTAATTGTATGTTAGGAACGTATGATAGACACTGCT
>JAANYP010001657.1:28187-40757 GCA_020465985.1 Centrapalus pauciflorus | reverse complement strand
TGCATGTTCCTTGATTACTTGTATTGCTCGGGACCGCTGTGAGTGACAAATTGCATTATTTACTTGCATATGTTTCGGTACCTATTGGTGATTGTTACTGACTTGTATGGAAACATTTGCTGCTGCTTGTTCTTTGATTACTTAACTGTATGTTAGGAACGTACGATATATATTGCTGAAACTGGACAACTGCTGCTGCATGTTACTTGATTACTTGCATTGCTCGGGGCCGCTGTGAGTGACAGATTGCATTACTTACTTGCATATGTTTCGGTACTTATTGGTGATTGATATTGGCTTGTATGGAAAAATCTGCTGCTGCTTGTTCCTTGATTACTTAATTGTATGTTAGGAACGTATGATAGACACTGCTGAAACCGGACAACTGCTGCAGCATGTTCCTTGATTACTTGCATTGCTCGGGGCCGCTATGAGTGACAGACTGCATTACGTACTTGCATATGTTTTGGTACTTATTGGTGATTGATACTGACTTGTATGGAAACATATGCTGCTGCTTGTTCCTTGATTACTTAATTGTATGTTAGGAATGTATGATAGACACTGCTGAAACCGGACAACTACTGCAGCATGTTCCTTGATTACTTGCATTGCTCAGGACCGCTGTGTCACACCCTGCTACCTCGGTTGGCAGCGAGACGTGACGAGTGCGGAAGCGTAACCATAATTATAACGAACGACCACTATATGGACGTTTTCGAAATATTACATCATTAAAATTTAAAAATGTAATAATGTTTTACAGAATGAAAGGAATGAAGTTCGCGTAATACAGAGATTCTAATACACAATTAATGCGTCCAAAAATAATGCAGTCAAATCTCCGTTAGTTTCGAAATATGCATGCGACTCCATGAAATGCGGAAGCTTGAAAGTTGGTGTATCCGAAGGCACACTTGCCTTAAATACCTGAAAATACATGCTAAAATACGTCAACAAAATTGTTGGTGAGTTCATAGGTTTACTCGAAAAGACCAGTTGTATGGACATTATCAGATGCGTTGAATTTATAAAATCATAAATTCCATGAGATGTATTACATAAACCATCATGTCACCGAAGCTTAATTAGAATGAGTTTTGCCCCGAGCAGTATTCCCATACGTAATACCGTGAGTTGAATATATATGCACCCGCCGTTAGCTAAACCACTAACCCGAGTGGGGGACATGACTCCCAATAGATCTATCCACAATATATTCGCGCTTGCAAACAAATGCAACTAACGATTTCATGATATAAGGGCGGAAATCACATATGTAATACATAATAGAATCGAGAAGTTTTTGTGTCCATATAAAAACGAAGCATGTATTTCATCCTAAAACATAATAATGTGAAAAATGGGACTATGAAGACTCACCTTGTTGGTTTTTGATGATGTTTTTGGATCTGAGTTAAGCACTTGTTCGAATGGTTGAGACTCGTCCTAATATTTTTACGAGTTCGGGTCAATATCATCATAATACGTGTTTGAATATTTTATGTACTTGGGGGTGATGTATATAAATAATTTCGTAGGATTTCATATGTTGATACTGATTTGTAGTTACGTTCAAGTAATTTATTTAAAATTATAATTTGTTGTATAAATTCCGATTTACAAAAATAATGACTTTAAGTAGTTTATTTCCAAGGATATTTTGGTGCATGCATGCATGCATACGTACATATGTATTTATATATATATACGAAAATGCATACATATATGTACGAGCATGTGCATCATTACGAAAGGGTATTCATACATTTTGCATGGAAAAATTTCACGAGTATTATGAAAACCGAGTTGTAAATGGAGAGTATTATATTTTAGTAAATGTGTTTGATTTTTCATGTTTTATAAATTTTTAAGGTGAAAATAAAGTAAATAAGAAAAAAAAACTTACAAAAGTTTGAAGAACACTTGAACTTCTTGGCCGATTTTGTTTTGAGAGAGAATATGTGTGTTGGTGTGTTTTTGTGAAATGGGTTTGTCTTCTATTTATAGAAGAAAAAGGGTTATTAAAAATAATGATAAACCAATTAAAATTTAGTGAAATGATGAAAAGAAAAGGTGTTTTCGGTTGAGTGTTGGACAAAAAGGTGTGGCCGATTTCATAATTGTTTGTTGCATGTTGTTTATTATTAAAATAATACAAAAGTACAAGCTAGTTGTCCTTTAAAGGACAACTTACTTTTTAGAGTGATAAGTAGTATGGGTTTTCATATTTTATATTAATAAAAGTACAAAAGTGTGCACGAAAAGGTGATAGTAATAATTTCTGATATATATATATATATATATATATATATATATATATATATATATATATATATATATATATATATATATATATATACATACTTAGAAAATTTTCTGGAATGTTAAACTCGATTCAAGTGTGAATCGAGTTTGTTGCAGTGTCAATCGAGTTTTATATCATTATACCCGAGTTTTATCACACTTTGATCGAGTTTTATGCCCTTGTCATTCGAGTTTCATATAGCTTTAGTCGAGTTTCATACAACATTGCCGAGTTTCTTGCTTCTTTAATCGAGTTTCTTTGTTTAACTGTTTGAGTTTTATGTAGTTTTATTCGAGTTTTATGTTTCTTTGTTCGAGTTTCATCCCTTAGAAATTGAGATTTGTATCTTCATCATTCGAGTTTTATACTGCATCATCCGAGAAAATTGTTTCTTTATTCGAGTTTCATCAAAGTGTTATTCGAGTTTAGATCTTTACTAATCGAGTTTCATACAACACCATTCGAGTTTACACTACACGATTCGAGTTTCATGTAATATCATTCGAGTTTATTTATTATATGATTCGAGATTCATATAACTTCATTCGAGTTTATTACTTCATTATTCGAGTTTTATATTAGTTTAATTTTTGAGTTTCATACCTTATTTTTAGGCCAGTTGTTACAGTCTCCCCCTGTTGAAGGAATTTCGTCCCGAAATTAGCTCGTGTTCTCCTCTGCTTGGACTTTTGAGAACAGCTGG
Source organism: Centrapalus pauciflorus (assembly GCA_020465985.1). Classification (NCBI taxonomy): domain Eukaryota; kingdom Viridiplantae; phylum Streptophyta; class Magnoliopsida; order Asterales; family Asteraceae; genus Centrapalus; species Centrapalus pauciflorus. The sequence goes on along the minus strand of JAANYP010001657.1, from coordinate 37,746 downwards.
GGGTACTTCTCTCGGAATTGATCTTCGCGTTTCCAAGTAAACTCAGGACCTCGTTTAGAGTTCCATCGGACCTTTATTATTGGAATTCGACTGTGCTTGAGTTTCTTGACTTCTCGGTCCATTATTTCCACCGGTTGCTCAATGAAATTCAACTTATCGTCTATCTCCAGCTCGTCCATGGGTATCACGAGTGATTCATCCGCCAGACATTTCTTAAGATTGGATACGTGGAAGGTATTATGAACGTTACTAAGCTCCGGGGGTAGATCGAGTCTGTAAGCTACCGGGCCAATTCTTCTGGTGATTTTGAATGGTCCGATATAACGAGGATTGAGTTTTCCTCGTTTTCCAAAACGGATTACGCCTTTCCAAGGCGAGACTTTCAGCATCACTTGATCTCCCTCTTGGAATTCCAAATCCTTCCGTCGGATGTCTGCATAACTCTTCTGTCGATCCCGCGCAATCTTCAATCGGTTCCGAATCTGGGCTATTGTAACATCCAATTACCACAAACAGTACACGTCATAATATTTCATTTCATAAATAATATTAATTGTTTAATACCACAGGCCCATTAGCATGAATTCTTAATTACAACAATAACTAAAAGATTAAATGGTGGTCTAAACTAGCTTCTAAATCTTCAATCAGAGTGCGGAAGACTGAACAAGCTACCCGAGACCGCATCATCATTTCAAAATAGGCATCATCAAAAGTCCAAAGGTCTGCTATTCATCAAAATCCAGATTCACTTAGCCTGGGACGAACTACCTGCTAAGGTCTTGCCTTTATCAGCTTTTCCTGAAAAAGAGATGTCATGACAGAGTAAGCTAACAATGCTTAGTGAGTTAACAGAGTTCCATTAGCTACCACACACATATAACATACTATCAGCTCCTGTCGGCAATACGTCAGAGACGGCAAATAGGTTGGGAGACAACCCAGTCAATATTCCCATGTGTAAGGCCGAAGCCCTACGGGAAGTGTATGGAAACAAGTCAGATAGGAAAGGAATCTGCAGAATTCCCTCCTGTGAATGGAGATCTCACATTCGGTCCTGTCGGATAATGCAATATGCAACGGCAAGTATATAAACAGTCAAGTAAGCAGTAAGCATGATACGTATTTACATAAAATGTAAAAGTGAACATGCAATCAAGGCAATTCAAATGTCTAACTCAGTAATGTCAAAATACGTTTCTATGATACAATATAGTATTAAAGAAACATGAAGCAATCAATCAGAAGTTCCCATACAGTCACTACATTCACCAATAAGTATCGAAATATATGTAAGTATTTAATGAAATCTGTCACTCACAGTGGTCCGAAGTCAGATAATGCTTAACGAGTTAAGCTGTTCGGTTTACTCTGTCAAATCGGTGGTTTCCTGCAGTTCAGTTTCAAGTCTGGCATATTAATGTCAAGTCTGAGTCATAATCTATATAACCCTAGTTATATATTTAGGTTATTGTCAATTCTGACTGTCGAGTCTGAGGTAGTTCCTATTGTCCCAAGGTGAGTCTATTTTATCAGACTAATACGATCCATCTAAATACAGATGTATATATGGCCTTGAAACAATGCCAAACGTATTATTTAACAAGGTGAAAAGGACATACACATTCTAAAGGTTCATACAGAGTCGGTTAATTTATTTGTGCATAAATTAGTTATGCAACTTGACACTTGTGATTTTTTTTAACATAATCAAAGGATACTTTCAATTACATAAGGTTGTTTAATAACTTAATCTGATTTAGGAATTAATCTTAGGCCAGAAACATAATCAAATTCGAATATAAGGGAATAGATTCGAGCAACATAAGCTCATTTATGGGTGGTCAGATTCGAAATAGGGCCTTCGAATCTAATGGATAGATTCGAGACACAACACACAAGGAGAATAGGTTCGGACAAAGTATAGACTCGAAGCCCACACAGACTCGAAGCAACCAATTTCGATTCTAGGAATTAGATTCGAAGCTAATAGATTCTAAGGCAAGCACAGACTCGAACAAGGGACTTAAACTCGAAATATACCCATAGAATCGAAGCAACTCTCGAGTCTAGGGGGGGGGGAAACAGATTCGAATCCATAGATTCGAACCCATACAATTCGAGTCTAGGCATGAATCTCTCGAATTTGTTCATCTTGTTCATCGTTTTTTCCAGGTTTTATCAACTAAATATGAACATAAATGAAAGAGAAATGGTTACTAACCTTCGTCCAAGATATATCCTTTGACTATGGTTGATTTCCAAGCAAGAACAGGTCCTAAACGGGGGCAAATCAGCTTCAAATAGAGGGAAAATGAGCAAACTCGAAAATGCTCTTACAAAACCGAACCAAAAGTCAGAAAAATGGTCGATCTTACCTCAAATTCGGACGAAATCAAACATGTAATGGTAGATTCGTGAAGAGCTCGACGATCTCTATCCGATGGCGTATGAATCACGAGAATCCGACGGTTCGATTAGGAGAAATGCTAGAGAGAAGGACAATCTTAGAGAGAGAGGGAGGAGAATCCAAATTTCCAAACTTAAGAAGTGAGGAGAGGAGCTCCTATTTATAGGGTAATAGGGAAAATCAGATCTTCTACTGAATTTTCCGGAATTGACCAACTTTTATTCCCAACACTCCGATTTGCATTTCAGATGCAAATAATAGCAAAGAAGTTCTAGATTTGCTACAATTGTCTTTTAGTAAATTTTAACTCATTTTAGTCCGTTTCGCTATTTTCAGTCTTTAATTTGTCATTTAGCTGAATTTTAATTATTAACTTAATTTCAACTAAATTTTTGGGCAACTTATCATAATTAATTATATCTTAATATACTTAATTATTTCAGATTCACATTATCAGCTAATTACTAATAATTGGATAAAATTGCTTTATTATCCAAAGTCTGATGCTGAATTTATATTTAATAAATTACGGGCCGTTACAATCTTCCCCCGTTAAATTGATTCCGTCCTCGGAATCGACTAAGACAGAAATAACTTCGGATACTTCTGCCTAATCTCGTCTTCTCGTTCCCAAGTTTGCGCAGATCCCTTATGGTATTTCCATTGGACTAACACCATTGGAATTTCCTTGCTGCGCAATTTCGAAACCTTATGATCGATTATACGCTCGGGCTCTTCTTCGTATCGCAACTGCTCATCAATTTTCACGTCTTTCCAAGGAATCACAGCTTCAGCGTCAGCTAAACACTTTCGAAGGTTACTCACATGAAATACATCATGAATCCCAGTCATTTCGGCAGGCAACTTCAATCTGTAGGCCTGCAATCCTACACGCTCGAGAATTTCAAAAGGACCCACAAATCGAGGGCTCAACTTCCCCCGTTTGCCGAACCTTACTATTCCTTTTCTTGGCGAGACCTTCAGCAACACTCTATCTCCAACTTCAAACACGATTGGTTTCCGCCTTTTATCATGATACTTCTTTTGTCTGTCTTGAGAAGTCTGAATCCGCTGCCGAATCAACTGTAGTTGGTCATGGGCTTCTTGCAGAATCGCTGGTCCAGAAATCGGCCGTTCACCTGTTTCCCTCCAACAGGTTGGAGTTCGGCATCGACGTCCGTACAAAAGCTGATATGGAGGCATACCAATAGTCGAGTGATAACTATTGTTATAAGCAAACTCCACAAACGGCAGGTGAGTATCCCAACTTCCACCGAGATCAATCACACAAGCACGTAACATATCTTCTAAGGTCAAAATTGTCCTCTCACTTTGCCCGTCAGTTTCAGGATGATAGGCGGTGCTCATCTTAAGTTCAGTTCCTAGTCCATTCTGAAAAGCCTTCCAAAAACGAGAAGTAAATCTGCTGTCACGGTCCGATACTATAGACAATGGAACACCATGTCTAGTCACGATTTCCTTTACGTACAACTCAGCTAACTTTTCGAGGCGTTCATCTTCACGTATGGGTAGGAAATGGGCTGACTTAGTAAGTCGATCCACTATTACCCATATAGAGTCATGATTCCGCTTAGTCCTGGGCAGCTTCGTCACAAAGTCCATGGTTATGTGGTCCCACTTCCATTCCGGGATTGGCAATGGTTGTAGTTCCCCATACGGCTTCTGATGTTCAGATTTGACTTGTAAACAAGTCATGCAATTTTCTACATATCGCCCCACGTCCTTCTTCATTCCAGGCCACCAATATTCCGTCTTCAAATCTTGATACATTTTAGTAGAACCAGGGTGTATCGAAAATTTCGACATATGAGCTTCCGACAGAATTTGATCCCGAATACCTCCTAGTCTGGGAACCCATATTCTATACAAGAACCGTCTAAGACCACTATTATCAAGAGTCAGCTGGGTCACATAAGTAACCATGCGTTCAGATTTCAAGTTCTCATCCCGAATGGCTTCGGTTTGAGCGGCAATAATCGACTCAGTCAAGGCAGATTCCAAAACAACAGAAGTCAACGCATAACATCGGGTATAATGGTCTTGTCCGGTTTTGCGGCTTAGGGCATCTGCTACAATATTTGCTTTACCTGGATGGTAAAGGATCTCACAGTCATAGTCTTTAATCAATTCCATAGATCGCCTTTGTCGCATATTCAGCTCTTTCTGGTCAAATATATACTTCAGACTTTTGTGATCGGTATATAACTTGCATCTAGTCCCATACAGATAATGCCGCCAAATCTTCAGTGCGAAAGTCACGGCTGCAAGCTCCAAGTCATGCGTCGGGTAATTCTTTTCATGCGTCTTTAGCTGCCTTGATGCGTAGGCAATTACTTTATCCCTTTGCATCAACACACAGCCTAATCCCATCTTAGAAGCATCACTATAAACTACAAAATCATCATTACCCTCAGGTAAAGCCAGAATCGGCGCTTCTACTAGCTTACGCTTCAAAGTCTCAAAGGCTCGATCTTGAGATTCATTCCATTCAAACTTAACTTCTTTCTTCGTCAGACTGGTTAAAGGCGCCGCAATCTTGGAGAAATCACGGATAAATCTTCTGTAATAGCCCGCTAAACCCAAGAAACTTCGAACTTCAGATACGTTTTTCGGCGCTTCCCACTTCTGAACCGCATCAACCTTTGATGGATCTACGGCTATTCCCTCACCCGAGACAATATGTCCTAAAAAATGCACCTTGCGTAACCAGAATTCACATTTGGAGAATTTTGCATAGAGTCGCTCCTTTCGTAACAATTCTAGCAATTCTCGCAAATGCATCGCATGATCAGATTCAGACTTGGAGTAAATCAAGATGTCATCAATGAAGACTATCACTGATTTATCCAGCATTGGTCTACATACCCTATTCATGAGGTCCATAAATGCGGCCGGGGCATTTGTGAGACCGAACGGCATTACTAGAAACTCAAAATGACCGTAACGAGTACGAAATGCAGTCTTCGGTACGTCAGGCTCAAATACTTTGAGTTGATGGTAACCAGATCGGAGATCGATCTTTGAGAAGTAACTAGCCCCTTGCAGTTGATCAAACAAGTCGTCAATTCTAGGCAAAGGGTATCGGTTCTTGATAGTAACCTTATTTAACTCCCGATAATCAATACACATACGAAAGGTACCATCCTTCTTCTTAACAAAAAGAACCGGAGCACCCCAGGGAGAAGTACTCGGACGAATAAACCCTTTTTCCAATAATTCCTGCAACTGACTCATCATTTCCTTCATTTCATTCGGAGCTAGACGGTAAGGGGCATTCGCGATAGGAGCAGCACCCGGTACAAGGTCAATATGGAATTCAATTTGACGATCTGGTGGCAAACCAGAGATGTCATCCGGGAACACGTCAGGGAAATCTCGAACTACAGGAACATCAGACACGGTCTTTTTAACTTCCTTATCATCTAAGGCATATGCTAAATAGGCGGCACAACCTTTGGATAGGCACTTTCGGGCTTTCAGTACAGAGATGAGACCTAAATCTCGAGTCTTTCTATCGCCATAAACATAACGTTCACTTCCTTCGGGGGTTCTAATTCTAATTATCCTTTTTGCACAAAGGATTTCAGCATTATTCGTCATAAGCCAGTCCATTCCTATAATAACATCGAATTCCCTAATCCACATCGGTATCAGGTCAACGTTCGAGGAGAGGTCATCAATCACTAGCTTACAGGAACGAAAGACTCTATTCACAGTCACAAAATTCGAGCTAGCAGTTTCTATGTCTAAGGGTGCAGGTAACATCACAGGGGCAAAATCAAACTGCCTAGCAAACTTTTCAGACACATACGACAGATTAGAGCCAGAGTCAAATAAGATTAAGGCAGGCATATCATTAACAAGAAATGTACCCGTGACGACGTCAGCAGTCTCTTTTGCCTCTTCGGCTGTCATCTGGAAGGATCTCGGTTGATTCCTCGGAGCAGAGGAACCCTTGACTGATTGCTGAGGTGAAGATGTAGGCGGAGGAACAAATCGGGGTCGGGTACAGTCTTTAGCATGATGCCCCAACGTAATGCAGTTTCTGCAAGCCTCATTGCGCCGGGGACATTCTGACCTATCATGACCATTCTGTCTGCAACAGTAGCACTTAACGAACGCAGGATCGCACTTTCCTTCATGAATTTGCTTGCAGCGAGGACAAGCAGGCTTTGGCGTCGAGGTCACGGCATACGATTTAGCTTTCTTGGAAGACTGCTTATCTCCCTTCTTCAAACTTTCACTCTTCTTTTCAGCTCTCTCAGATTTTTCCTTCTTATTAGATTTAGCAATAAAAGGACATGCGCGCTCAGGATAGATTTCAAGCTCACCTACCCTAGCAATTTCCACTGCCTCAATATAGCTTCTCGGTCTGCCGGACTTCACAAACTTCCGGATTTCTCGATCCAGACCATCCACAAACAAATCTCTTCTCCTTTCGTCGGTATCAACGGGGTGATCAGATAATAGTGAGAGCCTGGTAAATTCCAGCTCATAGTCCGTCACGGATCTTGTACCTTGCTGAAAAGATAGCAGGGTTTTCTCCATCTGGCGCTTAACATCCTGGGGACAGTATTTTTCCTTCAGGTGAATCTTAAATTGTTCCCAAGTAATGGATTTCTCCATTGCTTCAGACATGGGGTTCGTAATCGACTTCCACCACCGGCCAGCTCCATCTTCCAACATTCCTGTTGCAAACGTCACCTTGTCTTCCTCATTACACTTGGAGAGTTTGAACGCTTTCTCCACATTCGCGACCCAGTCCATAGCCTTAACAGGATCAGATGACCCCGCAAACGTACGAGCTCCACATTTCTTGAAATCAACAAACGTACACTCACGTCCTACCTTAACGTGATGGTCAGAAGAGTCAGTCTCACTTTCATCAGAGGACACATGTCTATGCTTCCTCTTCCTGTCTTTCTTCGGCTTCGCTAACATTTCTTCCCTATGTTTCAGTTCTAATTCCTGTAACTTAAGTTCTCGCAACCTAAGTTCTTCTTCACGGCGCTTAAATTCCATTTCACGCTGGTTTGCTTCGTCAGTCTGCATCACTGCTTTACCCTTGGTCAGCAAGTCCTTAATCTCCCTAAATCGGTCTTCTACTGCCATATCAGTCTGCAGTCGGTTTCTATCCATCATAAGCTGCATTTGCCTACGGTTATCCTCATTCAACTTATGAACGAGGTCAATCAATTGAGCCTGCTGGGGAGGCACAGGCGTAGCAGTACTGCTTGAGTCATTAGCAGTATTCTCAGGGTCAGTGCCTAAGTCCTCTACGTGAACAGATTCTTTGTGTTGATCAGCTGCAGCATCAGCAGCTTTATCAACCCTTGAGGAACCGGCAACAGTCGGATTCTTATCAGCCATTGGCTGAAAATATAAAGGAAATAGTTATTATTTCCTGATTCAAATAAGCACAGTTCGAGTCATAATTCCTACGTCAGATAATCATATCTAAATTCATAGATATGAAGGCAGTCAGTCAATCAGGCTGGCACAAAGTCAAATCAAAGTCAAGTCAGTATCAAGCAGTCAATCCCTCCCCCATCCTATCAGTCATCATTTGCCTATCTTAGGTCAAGTTGTGTGGGTAGTCCTTTACTAATTAGGTTACCCTAGGCCTCGGTGACTTGTTCGGGAATCCAGAGTCACATAGTCCATACCATACCAGTAGTTTAAGTATCGGGTGGCCAATCCGATGATTAAACTGCTGCTCTGATACCAACTTTGTAACATCCAATTACCACAAACAGTACACGTCATAATATTTCATTTCATAAATAATATTAATTGTTTAATACCACAGGCCCATTAGCATGAATTCTTAATTACAACAATAACTAAAAGATTAAATGGTGGTCTAAACTAGCTTCTAAATCTTCAATCAGAGTGCGGAAGACTGAACAAGCTACCCGAGACCGCATCATCATTTCAAAATAGGCATCATCAAAAGTCCAAAGGTCTGCTATTCATCAAAATCCAGATTCACTTAGCCTGGGACGAACTACCTTCTAAGGTCTTGCCTTTATCAGCTTTTCCTGAAAAAGAGATGTCATGACAGAGTAAGCTAACAATGCTTAGTGAGTTAACAGAGTTCCATTAGCTACCACACACATATAACATACTATCAGCTCCTGTCGGCAATACGTCAGAGACGGCAAATATGTTGGGAGACAACCCAGTCAGTATTCCCATGTGTAAGGCCGAAGCCCTACGGGAAGTGTATGGAAACAAGTCAGATAGGAAAGGAATCTGCAGAATTCCCTCCTGTGAATGGAGATCTCACATTCGGTCCTGTCGGATAATGCAATATGCAACGGCAAGTATATAAACAGTCAAGTAAGCAGTAAGCATAATACGTATTTACATAAAATGTAAAAGTGAACATGCAATCAAGGCAATTCAAATTTCTAACTCAGTAATGTCAAAATACGTTTCTATGATACAATATAGTATTAATGAAACATGCAGCAATCAATCAGAAGTTCCCATACAGTCACTACATTCACCGATAAGTATCGAAATATATGTAAGTAATTAATGAAATCTGTCACTCACAGTGGTCCGTAGTCAGATAATGCTTAACGAATTAAGCGGTTCAGTTTACTCTGTCAAATCGACGGTCTCCTGCAGTTCAGTTTCAAGTCTGGCATATTAATGTCAAGTCTGTATCATAATCTATACAACCCTAGTTATATATATTCAGGTTATTGTCATTACTGGTTATCGAGTCTGAGGTAGTTCCTATCGTCCCAAGGTGAGTCTATTCTTATCAGATTAATACGATCCATCTAATTACAGATGTGTGGCCTTGAAACAAAGCCAATCGTATTTCTAGCAAGGTGTAACATGTCATACACATTCTAAAGATTCATACAGAGTCGGTTAATTTGTTTGTGCTTAAAATAGATATGCAACTTGAACTTGTGAGTTTTATCATAATCATATTATACTTTTGATTACAATAGGTTGTTTAATAACTTAATCTGATTTAGGAATTAATCTTTGGCTAGAAACATGATCAAATTCGAATAAAAGGGAATAGATTCGAGCAAGATAAGTTCATATATGGATGGTCAGATTCGAAATGGGACCCCTTCGAATCTAATGGATAGATTCGAGACA
>JAANYP010001657.1:0-25726 GCA_020465985.1 Centrapalus pauciflorus | reverse complement strand
TTTTGAGAGCAAACACCGCTGCTCCCAGTTCCAGGTCATGATTCGTATAGTTTATCTCGTGAATCTTGAGCTGTTGTGATGCATAGGCGATGACCTTGTCCCTTTGCATGAGCACACAACCTAGTCCGTTGTGCGAGGCATCACAGTAGACTACAAAATTTTCAGTCCCTTCGGGTAGGGACAGAATTGGTGCACTACACAACCTCTGCTTAAGCAGCTGAAACGCCTTGTCCTGCTCTTCACCCCAGACGTATTTCACATCCTTACGGGTCAACTCCGTTAAGGAACCTGCTATCTTCGAGAAGTTCTCAATGAATCGCCTATAATAACCGGCAAGTCCTAAGAATTGGCGGACTTCTGTGGGGGTTCTAGGGATTGCCCAGTTCTTTATGGCCTCGATCTTTGATGGGTCGACCTGAATTCCCTGACTGTTGATCACATGCCCAAGGAATTTTACTTCTCGCAACCAAAATTCACATTTTGAAAATTTGGCGTATAGCTGCTCTTTCTCTAACAACTCCAAGATCAACTTGAGATGTTGTTCATGCTCTTCTTTACTTCTGGAATAGATCAGGATATCGTCTATGAACACTATTACAAATTTATCCAGATATGGTTTACACACCCGATTCATGAGGTCCATAAATACGGCTGGTGCGTTGGTTAAACCGAACGGCATTACCTGGAATTCGTAATGTCCATAACGAGTTCTGAATGCCGTCTTGGGGATATCTTCTTCCCGAACTTTTACTTGATGATAACCGGAGCGCAGATCAATCTTTGAGTAGAAGCTAGATCCCTGTAGCTGGTCGAACAGGTCATCAATCCTAGGGAGAGGGTAGCGGTTCCTTACCGTTAACTTGTTTAGCTCTCGGTAGTCTATGCACATTCGGAAGGATCCGTCTTTCTTTTTAACGAACAAAACCGGAGCTCCCCAAGGTGAGGAACTTGGTCGAATGAATCCTTTATCCATCAATTCTTGCAATTGTCTGGATAGTTCTTGCATCTCAGAAGGTGCGAGCCTATATGGGGCTCTTGCGACCGGTGCAGCTCCTGGCACCAAATCGATTTGAAATTCTACTTGCCTAGCTGGAGGAAGCCCAGGCAAGTCTTCCGGGAATACCTTCGGGTAGTCACGTACTACTGGAATATCCTCAAGTCGTTTTTCCTTCGACTCTTTTTCTACGATCTGGACCAACACTGCATGACAACCCTTCCTAAGACATTTTAATGTTCTTAGGCCGGATATGACATTCAATTGTCGGTTCTTCTTTTCCCTTTGGATCGTGAGGACTTTCTTCTTACTGAGTGGTATTCGCACCACTTTCTTACCACACAAAATCTCATCCTGGTTATGTGACAACCAGTCCATACCAATCACCACATCAAAACTTCCGAGTTCTATAGGCATTAAGTCTATCTTAAAGGAGTGATCTGCTAGCTTTAGTGTGCATTCCTTAATGATACTACTTGCCTTTATTATTTTGCCATCCGCCAGTTCTATTGTATATGAGTTGTCTAAGGGAAGAGTAGTAGCATTCAACTGCTGGCTAAATTTATCAGATATAAAGCTCCTATCAGCCCCAGTATCAAAGAGTACGTAAGCGTAAATATCGTTTAGGAGAAACGTACCTGATACCACGTGGGGGTCCTGACGAGCGTCTCCCGCTCCCAACACAAATGCTCTCCCTTGAGCTCCTCCTTCGTTCCTCAATTTCGGACACTCACTCTTGACGTGTCCCGTTGCGCCACATTCGAAACAGCCCCTCGGGTTGCTACCACTGGCACCCGGGGCTCCGGATCTACAATCTTTGGCCATATGGCCCAAACGTTTGCATTTTCCGCATTGGGTTGGACAGGGGCCAGGGTTGTGGTGGAAGGTGCATTTGGTGCAAAAAGGCTTGGTACCGGTATAGCCCCTCCTTGGCTCAACTCCTGCTACATAGGCTTTAATGGTCTCGGGCTTCTTGGACTGTGAACCCGCGTTCTTTCCGGTCTTTTCTTCCCACTTTCTCTTGTGTTCCCCGGCTTTGGCTTCGTTCCTCCGGGATACTTGGTCCATAAGATTGTTGGCCATTCTGATGGCGTCCTGTATGGTGGATGGGTTGGAGGCTGTAACGTTTCCTTGTATTTGAGGAGCGAGTCCCCAAATATAGCGTTCAATCTTCTTGTATTCCGGAGTTACCATTTGCGGACATAGGATACTTAGTTCATGGAATCGGTTGGTATATCCTGCAATGTCCGTTCCTTTCATTGATAGATTCCAGAACTCCGATTCCATTTTCTGGAGTTCGTTTCTCGGACAGTACTCATCCGTCATCATCTGTTTCAACGTGGACCACGTGAGCTGGTAGGCTTCGTCAATACCTACAGACTGGACGTAGGAATTCCACCATGTGAGCGCGCTATCTTGCAAGGTGTGAGTAGCAAATTTCACCTTGTCTCCTTCAGCGCACCCGTTGACACGATATACGGATTCTAACTTTTCAAACCAACGGATCAAACCGACTGCTCCTTCGGTTCCATTGAAATACCGGGGTTTGCAACTTAAAAACCCTTTAATCCCACAACCTTTCGTGTGAGTTTCAGTTCCTCCCGTGGTGCGACTGGCACCACCATCCCCATTGGCTGTGCTATTCCGGTTTGCCTCGTAGGTAGCTATGGCAGCAGCCACCCTTTGTGCAACAAGCTCTTCAATGTCAGCGGCATTCATTGCTCGTTTTGGCGGCATTAACTTGAAGTTTAAAGAGAATCATAGTGTAAGAAGTTGAATCTTAAAGATGCAGCATAATACTATAATCATCAAGCACAATCTCATAAATATCTTGGGAATTTTCATTAATCATTCGAAATTTTTCTTACATTGGGGGCGGGTTATTACCCGAAAATTTTATCCTACGCTATTACACGATATTTTTCCTACCAATACAAAGGAAATGGAAAAGTACTAGGTGTGGGAGTGATCAGAGGTCTCTCCCTTTTCCATTGAGTGGAGGCGCTGTGTCAGCTCCTCGATCCGGGCTTGGCTCTCGGCCAGTTGCTGCCGGAGCTCATTCAGTCCGTCCTGCTGTATAGTAAGGGCGTGCTGATTGGCCCAATATATGTTGGAGTTTTGCAACTCCTCCCGCTCTAAACGAGCGGTCATCTCCCCGATATCCAGGTTAAGTGACCGAATCTGGTGGTCATGCCTGGTAGACCTTGCGATCAAAAGTGGTATGGTCTGATCGGCAGGCTCTTGGGTGAGCGATGAGACAGGTGCGGAGGATGGTCCTCCGATCTCGAAGTTTGGAGGAACTCCCTCCATCTGCCTCCATTCGCGGAGGGTCTCCGGTATCCAGGTCCATCGCCGGGCGTCTACCCGTCGGTGTGGTGTCGGGGGATTGGGCTGGGGAGTCGGGACAGGAATAGACTCCCTTCTTGGTATGTTTACCCGTTTCCGGGGTGTGTACAACATCTTTGGGCCGTTAGGGTAAGGCTTATACGGCTTATATGATGGTTCGGCCGGGTGATATGGGACGCGAGCGGGGACCGTCGGTGGTGAAGGATCCTCTTCCTCCATCGGCTCTTCTTCGGATTCCTCCATCGGATCTTCCGACGGGTCCTCCTCCTCCGAGGTTTCTTCATCTGGAAAGACTTCCGTGGCTGTGGGACTTGCGGGAGTGTATTCCTCCTCTGAGTCAGATAGAATGATAATTTCTGGATGGTTCATGGTTTCTGCTAACAAGGTTCATTTGTACTCTTTTAGTTAGTTACAAAAACATTCTTAAAATCAGAAATTTTTTATGTGCAGTTATAGTCTAGGGTACTAATGCAACCTAGTTCACTATAACTATGGCTCTGATACCAATCTGTCACACCCTGCTACCTCGGTTGGCAGCGAGACGTGACGAGTGCGGAAGCGTAACCATAATTATAACGAACGACCACTATATGGACGTTTTCGAAATATTACATCATTAAAATTTAAAAATGTAATAATGTTTTATAGAATGAAAGGAATGAAGTTCGCGTAATACAGAGATTCTAATACATAATTAATGCGTCCAAAAATAATGCAGTCAAATCTCCGTTAGTTTCGAAATATGCATGCGACTCCATGAAATGCGGAAGCTTGAAAGTTGGTGTATCCGAAGGCACACTTGCCTTAATACCTGAAAATACATGCTAAAATACGTCAACAAAATTGTTGGTGAGTTCATAGGTTTACTCGAAAAGACCAGTTGTATGGACATTATCAGATGCGTTGAATTTATAAAATCATAAATTCCATGAGATGTATTACATAAACCATCATGTCACCGAAGCTTAATTAGAATGAGTTTTGCCCCGAGCAGTATTCCCATACGTAATACCGTGAGTTGAATATATATGCACCCGTCGTTAGCTAAACCACTAACCCGAGTGGGGGACATGACTCCCAATAGATCTATCCACAATATATTCGCGCTTGCAAACAAATGCAACTAACGATTTCATGATATAAGGGCGGAAATCACATATGTAATACATAATAGAATCGAGAAGTTTTTGTGTCCATATAAAAACGAAGCATGTATTTCATCCCAAAACATAATAATGTGAAAAATGGGACTATGAAGACTCACCTTGTTGGTTTTTGATGATGTTTTTGGATCTGAGTTAAGCACTTGTTCGAATGGTTGAGACTCGTCCTAATATTTTTACGAGTTCGGGTCAATATCATCATAATACGTGTTTGAATATTTTATGTACTTGGGGGTGATGTATATAAATAATTTCGTAGGATTTCATATGTTGATACTGATTTGTAGTTACGTTCAAGTAATTTATTTAAAATTATAATTTGTTGTATAAATTCCGATTTACAAAAAAAATGACTTTAAGTAGTTTATTTCCAAGGATATTTTGGTGCATGCATGCATGCATACGTACATATGTATTTATATATATATACGAAAATGCATACATATATGTACGAGCATGTGCATCATTACGAAAGGGTATTCATACATTTTGCATGGAAAATTTTCACGAGTATTATGAAAACCGAGTTGTAAATGGAGAGTATTATATTTTAGTAAATGTGTTTGATTTTTCATGTTTTATAAATTTTTAAGGTGAAAATAAAGTAAATAAGAAAAAAAAACTTACAAAAGTTTGAAGAACACTTGAACTTCTTGGCCGATTTTTTTTTTGTTTTGAGAGAGAATATGTGTGTTGGTGTGTTTTTGTGAAATGGGTTTGTCTTCTATTTATAGAAGAAAAAAGGTTATTAAAAATAATGATAAACTAATTAATATTTAGTGAAATGATGAAAAGAAAAGGTGTTTTCGGTTGAGTGTTGGACAAAAAGGTGTGGCCGATTTCATAATTGTTTGTTGCATGTTGTTTATTATTAAAATAATACAAAAGTACAAGCTAGTTGTCCTTTAAAGGACAACTTACTTTTTAGAGTGATAAGTAGTATGGGTTTTCATATTTTATATTAATAAAAGTACAAAAGTGTGCACGAAAAGGTGATAGTAATAATTTCTGATATATATATATATATATATATATATATATATATATATATATATATATATATATATATATATATATATATACATACTTAGAAAATTTTCTGGAATGTTAAACTCGATTCAAGTGTGAATCGAGTTTGTTGCAGTGTCAATCGAGTTTTATATCATTATACCCGAGTTTTATCACACTTTGATCGAGTTTTATGCCCTTGTCATTCGAGTTTCATATAGCTTTAGTCGAGTTTCATACAACATTGCCCGAGTTTCTTGCTTCTTTAATCGAGTTTCTTTGTTTAACTGTTCGAGTTTTATGTAGTTTTATTCGAGTTTTATGTTTCTTTGTTCGAGTTTCATCCCTTAGAAATCGAGATTTGTATCTTCATCATTCGAGTTTTATACTGCATCATCCGAGAAAATTGTTTCTTTATTCGAGTTTCATCAAAGTGTTATTCGAGTTTAGATCTTTACTAATCGAGTTTCATACAACACCATTCGAGTTTACACTTACACGATTCGAGTTTCATGTAATATCATTCGAGTTTATTTATTATATGATTCGAGATTCATATAACTTCATTCGAGTTTATTACTTCATTATTCGAGTTTTATATTAGTTTAATTTTTGAGTTTCATACCTTATTTTTAGCCAGTTGTTACACGCTGTGAGTGACAGATTGCAATACTTACTTGCATATGTTTCGGTACCTATTGGTGATTGTTACTGACTTGTATGGAAACATCTGCTGCTGCTAGTTCTTTGATTACTTAACTGTATGTTAGGAACGTACGATAGACACTACTGAAACTGGACAACTGCTACTGCATGTTCCTTGATTTCTAGCATTGCTCAGGGCCGCTGTAAGTGCCAGATTGCATTCCTTACTTGCATATGTTTCGGTACTTATTGGTGATTGATACTGACTTGTATGGAAACATCTGCTGCTGCTTGTTCCTTGATTACTTAATTGTATGTTAGGAACATATGATAGACACTGCTGAAACTGAACAACTGTTGCTGCATGTTCCTTGATTACTTGCATTGCTCAGGAACGTTGTGAGTGACAGATTGCATTATTTACTTGCATATGTTTCGGTACTTATTGGTGATTGTTACTGACTTGTATGGAAACATCTGCTGCTGCTTGTTCTATGATTACTTAATTGTATGGTAGGAACGTATGATAAACACTGTTGAAACTGGACAACTGCTGCTGCATGTTCCTTGATTACTTGTATTGCTCAGGACCGCTGTGATTGCATTATTTACTTGCATATGTTTCGGTACCTATTGGTGATTATTACTGACTTGTATGGAAACATCTTCTGCTGCTTGTTCCTTGATTACTTAATTGTATGTTAGGAACATATGATAGACACCGCTGAAACTAGACAACTGTTGCAGCATGTTCCTTGATTACTTGCATTGCTCGGGGCCGCTGTCAGTGACAGATTGCATTACTTACTAGCATATGTTTCGGTACTTATTGGTGATTGATACTGACTTGTATGGAAACATCAGCTGCTGCTTGTTCCTTGATTACTTAATTGTATGTTAGGAACGTATGATAGACACTGCTGAAACCAGACAACTGCTGCAGCATGTTCCTTGATTACTTGCATTGCTCAGGACCGCTGTGAGTGACAGATTGCATTACTTATTTGCATATGTTTCGGTACCTATTGGTGATTGTTACTGACTTGTATGGAAACATTTGCTGCTGCTTGTTCTTTGATTACTTAATTGTATGTTAGGAACGTATGATAGACATTGTTAAAACTAGACAACTGCTGCTATAGGTTCCTTGATTACTTGCATTGCTCGGGACCGCTGTGAGTGACAGATTGCATTATTTACTTGCATATGTTTCGGTACCTATTGGTGATTATTACTGACTTGTATGGAAACATCTGCTGCTGCTTGTTCCTTGATTACTTAATTGTATGTTAGGAACATATGATAGACACCGCTGAAACTAGACAACTGTTGCAGCATGTTCCTTGGTTACTTGCATTGCTCGGGGCCGCTGTCAGTGACAGATTGCATTACTTACTTGCATATGTTTCGGTACTTATTGGTGATTGATACTGATTTGTACGGAAACATCAGCTGCTGCTTGTTCCTTGATTACTTAATTGTATGTTAGGAACGTATGATAGACACTGCTTAAACCAAACAACTGCTGCAGCATGTTCCTTGATTACTTGCATTGCTCAGGACCGCTGTGAGTGAAAGATTGCATTACTTACTTGCATATTTTCGGTACGTATTGGTGATTGTTACTGACTTGTATGAAAACATCTGTTGCTGCTTGTTCTATGATTACTTAATTGTATGGTAGGAACGTATGATAGACACTTTTGAAACTGTACAACTGCTGTTGCATGTTCCTTGATTACTTGTATCGCTCGGGACCGCTGTGAGTGACAGATTGTATTATTTACTTGCATATGTTTCGGTACCTATTGGTGATTGTTACTGACTTGTATGGAAACATCTGCTGCTGCTAGTTCCTTGATTACTTAATTGTATGTTAGGAACGTACGATAGCCACTCCTGAAACTGGACAAGTGCTACTGTATGTTCCTTGATTACTTGCATTGCTCAGGGCCGCTGTAAGTGGCAGATTGCATTACTTACTTGCATATGTTTCGGTACTTATTGGTGATTGATACTGACTTGTATGAAAACGTTTGCTGCTGCATGTTCCTTGATTACTTAATTGTATGTTAGGAACATATGATGGACACTGCTGAAACTTGACAACTGTTGCTGCATGTTCCTTGATTACTTGCATTGCTCAGGAACGTTGGGAGTGACAAATTGCATTATTTACTTGCATATGTTTCGGTACTTATTGGTGATTGTTACTGACTTGTATGGAAACATCTGCTGCTGCTTGTTCTATGATTACTTAATTGTATGGTAGGAACGTATGATAGACACTTTTGAAACTGTACAACTGCTGTTGCATGTTCCTTGATTACTTGTATTGCTCGGGACCGCTGTGAGTGACAGATTGCATTATTTACTTGCATATGTTTCGGTACCTATTGGTGATTGTTACTGACTTGTATGGAAACATTTGCTGCTGCTTGTTCTTTGATTACTTAACTGTATGTTAGGAACGTACGATATACACTGCTGAAACTGGACAACTGCTGCTGCATGTTACTTGATTACTTGCATTGCTCGGGGCCGCTGTGAGTGACAGATTGCATTACTTACTTGCATATGTTTCGGTACTTATTGGTGATTGATATTGACTTGTATGGAAACATCTGCTGCTGCTTGTTCCTTGATTACTTAATTGTATGTTAGGAACATATGATAGACACTGCTGAAACCGGACAACTGCTGCAGCATGTTTCTTGATTACTTGCATTGCTCGGGGACGCTATGAGTGACAGACTGCATTACGTACTTGCATATGTTTTGGTACTTATTGGTGATTGATACTGACTTGTATGGAAACATATGTTGCTGCTTGTTCCTTGATTACTTAATTGTATGATAGGAACGTATGATAGACACTGCTGAAACCGGACAACTACTACAGCATGTTCCTTGATTACTTGCATTGCTCAGGACCGCTGTGAGTGACAGATTGCATTACTTACTTGCATATGTTTCGGTACCTATTTGTGATTGTTACTGACTTGTATGGAAACATCTGCTGCTGCTAGTTCTTTGATTACTTAACTGTATGTTAGGAACGTATGATAGACACTACTGAAACTGGACAACTGCTACTGCATGTTCCTTGATTACTAGCATTGCTCAGGGCCGCTGTAAGTGCCAGATTGCATTACTTACTTGCATATGTTTCGGTACTTATTGGTGATTGATACTGACTTGTATGGAAACATCTGCTGCTGCTTGTTCCTTGATTACTTAATTGTATGTTAGGAACGTATGATAGACACTGCTGAAACCAGACAACTGCTGCAGCATGTTCGATGATTACTTGCATTGCTCAGGACCGCTGTGAGTGACAGATTGCATTACTTACTTGCATATGTTACGGTACCTATTGGTGATTGTTACTGACTTGTATGGAAACATTTGCTGCCGCTTGTTCTTTGATTACTTAATTGTATGTTAGGAACGTATGATAGACATTGTTAAAACTAGACAACTGCTGCTGCAGGTTCCTTGATTACTTGCATTGCTCGGGACCGCTGTGAGTGACAGATTGCACTACTTACTTGCATATGTTTCGGTACCTATTGGTGATTGTTACTGACTTGTATGGAAACATCTGCTGCTGCTAGTTCCTTGATTACTTAACTGTATGTTAGGAACGTACGATAGACACTTCTGAAACTGGACAATTGCTACTGTATGTTCCTTGATTACTTGCATTGCTCAGGGCCGCTGTAAGTGGCAGATTGCATTGCTTACTTGCATATGTTTCGGTACTTATTGATGATTGATACTGACTTGTATGAAAACGTTTGCTGCTGCATGTTCCTTGATTACTTAATTGTATGTTAGGAACATATGATAGACACTGCTGAAACTTGACAACTGTTGCTCTATGTTCCTTGATTACTTGCATTGCTCAGGAACGTTGGGAGTGACAAATTGCATTATTTACTTGCATATGTTTCGGTACTTATTGGTGATTGTTACTGACTTGTATGGAAACATCTGCTGCTGCTTGTTCTATGATTACTTAATTGTATGGTAGGAACGTATGATAGACACTTTTGAAACTGTACAACTGCTGTTGCATGTTCCTTGATTACTTGTATTGCTCGGGACCGCTGTGAGTGACAGATTGCATTATTCACTTGCATATGTTTCGGTACCTATTGGGGATTGTTATCGACTTGTCTGGAAACATCTGCTGCTGCTTGTTCTTTGATTACTAAACTGTATGTTAGGAACGTACGATAGACACTGCTGAAACTAGACAACTGCTACTGCATCTTCCTTGATTAGTTGCATTGCTCAGGGTCGCTGTAAGTGGCAGATTCCATTACTTACTTGCATATGTTTCGGTACTTATTGGTGATTGATACTGACTTGTATGAAAACATTTGCTGCTGCATGTTCCTTGATTACTTAATTGTATGTTAGGAACATATGATAGACACTGCTGAAACTTGACAACTGTTGCTGCATGTTCCTTGATTACTTGCATTGCTCAGGAACGTTGTGAGTGACAGATTGCATTATTTACTTGCATATGTTTCGGTAGCTATTGGTGATTGTTACTGACTTGTATGGAAACATCTGCTGCTGCTAGTTCTTTGACTACTTAACTGTATGTTAGGAACGTACGATAGACACTGCTGAAACTGGACAACTGCTACTGCATGTTCCTTGATTACTTGCATTGCTCAGGGCCGCTGTAAGTGCCAGATTGCATTACTTACTTGCATATGTTTCGGTACTTATTGGTGATTGATACTGACTTGTATGGAAACATCTGCTGCTGCTTGTTCCTTGATTACTTAATTGTATGTTAGGAACATATGATAGACACTGCTGAAACTGGACAACTGTTGCTGCATATTCCTTGATTACTTGCATTGCTCGGGGCCGCTGTCAGTGACAGATTGCATTACTTAATTGCATATGTTTCGGTACTTATTGGTGATTGATACTGACTTGTATGGAAACATCAGCTGTTGCTTGTTCCTTGATTACTTAATTGTATGTTAGGAACGTATGATAGACACTGCTGAAACCAGACAACTGCTGCAGCATGTTCCTTGATTACTTGCATTGCTCAGGACCGCTGTGGGTGACAGATTGCATTACTTACTTGCATATGTTTCGGTACCTATTATTGATTGTTACTGACTTGTATGGAAACATTTGCTGCTGCTTGTTCTTTGATTACTTAACTGTATGTTAGGAACGTACGAAATACATTGTTGAAACTGGACAACTGCTGCTGCATGTTACTTGATTACTTGCATTGCTCGGGGCCGCTGTGAGTGACAGATTGCATTACTTACTTGCATATGTTTCGGTACTTATTGGTGTTTGATATTGACTTGTATGGAAACATCTGCTGCTGCATGTTCCTTGATTACTTAATTGTATGTTAGGAACATATGATAGACACTGCTGAAAGGTGAGAACTGTTGCTGCATGTTCCTTGATTACTTGCATTGCTCAGGAACGTTGGGAGTGACAAATTGCATTATTTACTTGCTTATGTTTCGGTACTTATTGGTGATTGTTACTAACTTGTATGGAAACATCTGCTGCTGCTTGTTCTATGATTACTTAATTGTATGGTAGGAACGTATGATAGACACTTTTGAAACTGTACAATTGTTGTTGCATGTTCCTTGATTACTTGTATTGCTAGGGACCGCTGTGAGTGACAGATTGCATTATTTACTTGCATATGTTTCGGTACCTATTGGTGATTGTTACTGACTTGTATGGAAACATCTGCTGCTGCTAGTTCTTTGATTACTTAACTGTATGTTAGGAACGTACGATAGACACTGCTGAAACTGGACAACTGCTACTACATCTTCCTTGATTACTTGCATTGCTCAGGGTCGCTGTAAGTGGCAGATTCCATTACTTACTTGCATATGTTTCGGTACTTACTGGTGATTGATACTGACTTGTTTGAAAACATTTGCTGCTGCATGTTCCTTGATTACTTAATTGTATGTTAGGAACATATGATAGACACTGCTGAAACTTGACAACTGTTGCTGCATGTTCCTTGATTACTTGCATTGCTCAGGAACGTTGTGAGTGACAAATTGCATTATTTACATGCATATGTTTCGGTACTTATTGGTGATTGTTACTGACTTGTATGGAAACATCTGCTGCAGCTTGTTCTATGATTACTTAATTGTATGGTAGGAACGTTTGATAGACACTGTTGAAACTGGATAACTGCTGTTGCATGTTCCTTGATTACTTGTATTGCTCGGGACCGCTGTGAGTGACAGATTGCAGTATTTACTTGCATATGTTTCGGTACCTATTGGTGATTGTTACTGACTTGTATGGAAACATCTGCTGCTGCTAGTTCCTTGATTACTTAACTGTATGTTAGGAACGTACGATACACACTTCTGAAACTGGACAATTGCTACTGTATGTTCCTTGATTACTTGCATTGCTCAGGGCCGCTGTAAGTGGCAGATTGCATTGCTTACTTGCATATGTTTCGGTACTTATTGGTGATTGATACTGACTTGTATGAAAACGTTTGCTGCTGCATGTTCCTTGATTACTTAATTGTATGTTAGGAACATATGATAGACACTGCTGAAACTTGACAACTGTTGCTGTATGTTCCTTGATTACTTGCATTGCTCAGGAACGTTGGGAGTGACAAATTGCATTATTTACTTGCATATGTTTCGGTACTTATTGGTGATTGTTACTGACTTGTATGGAAACATCTGCTGCTGCTTGTTCTATGATTACTTAATTCTATGGTAGGAACGTATGATAGACACTTTTGAAACTGTACAACTGCTGTTGCATGTTCCTTGATTACTTGTATTGCTCGGGACCGCTGTGAGTGACAGATTGCATTATTTACTTGCATATGTTTCGGTACCTATTGGGGATTGTTATCGACTTGTCTGGAAACATCTGCTGCTGCTTGTTCTTTGATTACTAAACTGTATGTTAGGAACGTACGATAGACACTGCTGAAACTAGACAACTGCTACTGCATCTTCCTTGATTAGTTGCATTGCTCAGGGTCGCTGTAAGTGGCAGATTCCATTACTTACTTGCATATGTTTCGGTACTTATTGGTGATTGATACTGACTTGTATGAAAACATTTGCTGCTGCATGTTCCTTGATTACTTAATTGTATGTTAGGAACATATGATAGACACTGCTGAAACTTGACAACTGTTGCTGCATGTTCCTTGATTACTTGCATTGCTCAGGAACGTTGTGAGTGACAGATTGCATTATTTACTTGCATATGTTTCGGTAGCTATTGGTGATTGTTACTGACTTGTATGGAAACATCTGCTGCTGCTAGTTCTTTGACTACTTAACTGTATGTTAGGAACGTACGATAGACACTGCTGAAACTGGACAACTGCTACTGCATGTTCCTTGATTACTTGCATTGCTCAGGGCCGCTGTAAGTGCCAGATTGCATTACTTACTTGCATATGTTTCGGTACTTATTGGTGATTGATACTGACTTGTATGGAAACATCTGCTGCTGCTTGTTCCTTGATTACTTAATTGTATGTTAGGAACATATGATAGACACTGCTGAAACTGGACAACTGTTGCTGCATATTCCTTGATTACTTGCATTGCTCGGGGCCGCTGTCAGTGACAGATTGCATTACTTAATTGCATATGTTTCGGTACTTATTGGTGATTGATACTGACTTGTATGGAAACATCAGCTGTTGCTTGTTCCTTGATTACTTAATTGTATGTTAGGAACGTATGATAGACACTGCTGAAACCAGACAACTGCTGCAGCATGTTCCTTGATTACTTGCATTGCTCAGGACCGCTGTGGGTGACAGATTGCATTACTTACTTGCATATGTTTCGGTACCTATTATTGATTGTTACTGACTTGTATGGAAACATTTGCTGCTGCTTGTTCTTTGATTACTTAACTGTATGTTAGGAACGTACGAAATACATTGTTGAAACTGGACAACTGCTGCTGCATGTTACTTGATTACTTGCATTGCTCGGGGCCGCTGTGAGTGACAGATTGCATTACTTACTTGCATATGTTTCGGTACTTATTGGTGTTTGATATTGACTTGTATGGAAACATCTGCTGCTGCATGTTCCTTGATTACTTAATTGTATGTTAGGAACATATGATAGACACTGCTGAAAGGTGAGAACTGTTGCTGCATGTTCCTTGATTACTTGCATTGCTCAGGAACGTTGGGAGTGACAAATTGCATTATTTACTTGCTTATGTTTCGGTACTTATTGGTGATTGTTACTAACTTGTATGGAAACATCTGCTGCTGCTTGTTCTATGATTACTTAATTGTATGGTAGGAACGTATGATAGACACTTTTGAAACTGTACAATTGTTGTTGCATGTTCCTTGATTACTTGTATTGCTAGGGACCGCTGTGAGTGACAGATTGCATTATTTACTTGCATATGTTTCGGTACCTATTGGTGATTGTTACTGACTTGTATGGAAACATCTGCTGCTGCTAGTTCTTTGATTACTTAACTGTATGTTAGGAACGTACGATAGACACTGCTGAAACTGGACAACTGCTACTACATCTTCCTTGATTACTTGCATTGCTCAGGGTCGCTGTAAGTGGCAGATTCCATTACTTACTTGCATATGTTTCGGTACTTATTGGTGATTGATACTGACTTGTATGAAAACATTTGCTGCTGCATGTTCCTTGATTACTTAATTGTATGTTAGGAACATATGATAGACACTGCTGAAACTTGACAACTGTTGCTGCATGTTCCTTGATTACTTGCATTGCTCAGGAACGTTGTGAGTGACAAATTGCATTATTTACATGCATATGTTTCGGTACTTATTGGTGATTGTTACTGACTTGTATGGAAACATCTGCTGCAGCTTGTTCTATGATTACTTAATTGTATGGTAGGAACGTTTGATAGACACTGTTGAAACTGGATAACTGCTGTTGCATGTTCCTTGATTACTTGTATTGCTCGGGACCGCTGTGAGTGACAGATTGCATTATTTACTTGCATATGTTTCGGTACCTATTGGTGATTTTTACTGACTTGTATGGAAACATCTGCTGCTGCTAGTTCTTTGATTACTTAACTGTATGTTAGGAACGTACGATAGACACTGCTGAAACTGGACAACTGCTACTGCATGTTCCTTGATTACTTGCATTGCTCAGGGCCGCTGTAAGTGCCAGATTGCATTACTTACTTGCATATGTTTCAGTACTTATTGGTGATTGATACTGACTTGTATGGAAACATCTGCTGCTGCTTGTTCCTTGATTACTTAATTGTATGTTAGGAACATATGATAGACACTGCTGAAACTGGACAACTGTTGCTGCATGTTCCTTGATTACTTGCATTGCTCGGGGCCGCTGTCAGTGACAGATTGCATTACTTACTTGCATATCTTTCGGAACTTATTGGTGATTGATACTGACTTGTATGGAAACATCAGCTGCTGCTTGTTCCTTGATTACTTAATTGTATGTTAGGAACGTATGATAGACACTGCTGAAACCAGACAACTGCTGCAACATGTTCCTTGATTACTTGCATTGCTAAGGACCGCTGTGGGTGACAGATTGCATTACTTACTTGCATATGTTTCGTTACCTATTATTGATTGTTACTGACTTGTATGGAAACATTTGTTGCTGCTTGTTCTTTGATTACTTAACTGTATGTTAAGAACGTACGAAATACATTGCTGAAACTGGACAACTGCTGCTGCATGTTACTTGATTACTTGCATTGCTCGGGGCCGCTGTGAGTGACAGATTGCATTACTTACTTGCATATGTTTCGGTACTTATTGGTGATTGATATTGACTTGTATGGAAACATCTGCTGCTGCATGTTCCTTGATTACTTAATTGTATGTTAGGAACATATGATAGACACTGTTGAAAGTTGACAACTGTTGCTGCATGTTCCTTGATTACTTGCATTGCTCAGGAACGTTGGGAGTGACAAATTGCATTATTTACTTGCATATGTTTCGGTACTTATTGGTGATTGTTACTAACTTGTATGGAAACATCTGCTGCTGCTTGTTCTATGATTACTTAATTGTATGGTAGGAACGTATGATAGACACTTTTGAAACTGTACAATTGCTGTTGCATGTTCCTTGATTACTTGTATTGCTCGGGACCGCTGTGAGTGACAGATTGCATTATTTACTTGCATATGTTTCGGTACCTATTGGTGATTGTTATTGACTTGTATGGAAACATCTGCTGCTACTTGTTCTTTGATTACTTAACTGTATGTTAGGAACGTACGATAGACACTGCTGAAACTGGACAACTGCTACTGCATCTTCCTTGATTACTTGCATTGCTCAGGGCCGCTGTAAGTGGCAGATTCCATTACTTACTTGCATATGTTTCGGTACTTATTGGTGATTGATAGTGACTTGTATGAAAACATTTGTTGCTGCATGTTCTTTGATTATTTAATTGTATGTTAGGAACATATGATAGACACTGCTGAAACTTGACAACTGTTGCTGCATTTCCTTGATTACTTGAATTGCTCAGGAACGTTGTGAGTGACAAATTGCATTATTTACATGCATATGTTTCGGTACTTATTGGTGATTGTTACTGACTTCTATGGAAACATCTGCTGCTGCTTGTTCTATGATTACTTAATTGTATGGTAGGAACGTATGATAGACACTGTTGAAACTGGACAACTGCTGTTGCATGTTCCTTGATTACTTGTATTGCTCGGGACCGCTGTGAGTGACAGATTGCATTATTTACTTGCATATGTTTCGGTACCTATTGGTGATTGTTACTGACTTGTATGGAAACATCGGCTGCTGCTAGTTCTTTGATTACTTAACTGTATGTTAGGAACGTACGATTGACACTGCTGAAACTGGACAACTGCTACTGCATATTCCTTGATTACTTGCATTGCTCAGGGCCGCTGTATGTGCCAGATTGCATTACTTACTTGCATATGTTTCGGTACTTATTGGTGATTGATACTGACTTGTATGGAAACATCTGCTGCTGCTTGTTCCTTGATTACTTAATTGTATGTTAGGAACATATGATAGACACTGCTGAAACTGGACAACTGTTGCTGCATGTTCCTTGATTATTTGCATTGCTCGGGGCCACTGTCAGTGACAGATTGCATTACTTACTTGCATATGTTTCGGTACTTATTGGTGATTGATACTGACTTGTATGGAAACATCAGCTGCTGCTTGTTCCTTGATTACTTAATTGTATGTTAGGAACGTATGATAGACACTGTTGAAACCAGACAACTGCTGCAGCATGTTCCTTGATTACTTGCATTGCTCAGGACCGCTGTGGGTGACAGATTGCATTACTTACTTGCATATGTTTCGGGTGCTATTATTGATTGTTACTGACTTGTATGGAAACATTTGCTGCTGCTTGTTCTTTGATTACTGAACTGTATGTTAGGAACGTACGAAATACATTGCTGAAACTGGACAACTGCTGCTGCATGTTACTTGATTACTTGCATTGCTCGGGGCCGCTGTGAGTGACAGATTGCATTACTTACTTGCATATGTTTCGGTACTTATTGGTGATTGATATTGACTTGTATGGAAACATCTGCTGCTGCTTGTTCCGTGATTACTTAATTGTATGTTAGGAACGTATGATAGACACTGCTGAAACTGGACAACTGCTGTAGCATGTTCCTTGATTACTTGCATTGCTCGGGGCCGCTATGAGTGACAGACTGCATTACGTACTTGCATATGTTTTGGTACTTATTGGTGATTGATACTGACTTGTGTGGAAACATATGCTGCTGCTTGTTCCTTGATTACTTAATTGTATGTTAGAAACGTATGATAGACACTGCTGAAACCGGACAACTACTGCAGCATGTTCCTTGATTACTTGAATTGCTCAGGACCGCTGTGAGTGACAGATTGCATTACTTACTTGCATATGTTTCGGTACCTATTGGTGATTGTTACTGACTTGTATGGAAACATCTGCTGCTGCTAGTTCTTTGATTACTTAACTGTATGTTAGGAACGTACGATAGACACTGCTGAAACTGGACAATTGCTACTGCATGTTCCTTGATTACTTGCATTGCTCAGGGCCGCTGTAAGTGCCAGATTGCATTACTTACTTGCATATGTTTCGGTACTTATTGGTGATTGATACTAACTTGTATGGAAACATCTGCTGCTGCTTGTTCCTTGATTACTTAATTGTATGTTAGGAACATATGATAGACACTGCTGAAACTTGACAACTGTTGCTGCATTTCCTTGATTACTTGAATTGCTCAGGAACGTTGTGAGTGACAAATTGCATTATTTACATGCATATGTTTCGGTACTCATTGGTGATTGTTACTGACTTGTATGGAAACATCTGCTGCTGCTTGTTCTATGATTACTTAATTGTATGGTAGGAACGTATGATAGACACTGTTGAAACTAGACAACTGCTGTTGCATGTTCCTTGATTACTTGTATTGCTCGGGACCGCTGTGAGTGACAGATTGCATTATTTACTTGCATATGTTTCGGTACCTATTGGGGATTGTTACTGACTTGTATGGAAACATCTGCTGCTGCTAGTTCTTTGATTACTTAACTGTATGTGAGGAACGTACGATTGACACTGCTGAAACTGGACAACTGCTACTGCATATTCCTTGATTACTTGCATTGCTCAGGGCCGCTGTATGTGCCAGATTGCATTACTTACTTGCATATGTTTCGGTACTTATTGGTGATTGATACTGACTTGTATGGAAACATCTGCTGCTGCTTGTTCCTTGATTACCTAATTGTATGTTAGGAACATATGATAGACACTGCTGAAACTGGACAACTGTTGCTGCATGTTCCTTGATTACTTGCATTGCACGGGGCCACTGTCAGTGACAGATTGCATTACTTACTTGCATATGTTTCGGTACTTATTGGTGATTGATACTGACTTGTATGGAAACATCAGCTGCTGCTTGTTCCTTGATTACTTAATTGTATGTTAGGAACGTATGATAGAAACTGCTGAAACCAGACAACTGCTGCAGCATGTTCCTTGATTACTTGCATTGCTCAGGACCGCTGTGGGTGACAGATTGCATTACTTACTTGCATATGTTTCGGGTGCTATTATTGATTGTTACTGACTTGTATGGAAACATTTGCTGCTGCTTGTTCTTTGATTACTTAACTGTATGTTAGGAACGTACGAAATACATTGCTGAAACTGGACAACTGCTGCTGCATGTTACTTGATTACTTGCATTGCTCGGGGCCGCTGTGAGTGACAGATTACATTACTTACTTGCATATGTTTCGGTACTTATTGGTGATTGATACTGACTTGTATGGAAACATCTGCTGCTGCTTGTTCCGTGATTACTTAATTGTATGTTAGGAACGTATGATAGACACTGCTGAAACTAGACAACTGCTGTAGCATGTTCCTTGATTACTTGCATTGCTCGGGGCCGCTATGAGTGACAGACTGCATTACGTACTTGCATATGTTTTGGTACTTATTGGTGATTGATACTGACTTGTGTGGAAATATATGCTGCTGCTTGTTCCTTGATTACTTAATTGTATGTTAGAAACGTATGATAGACACTGCTGAAATCGGACAACTACTGCAGCATGTTCCTTGATTACTTGAATTGCTCAGGACCGCTGTGAGTGACAGATTGCATTACTTACTTGCATATGTTTCGGTACCTATTGGTGATTGTTACTGACTTGTATGGAAACATCTGCTGCTGCTAGTTCTTTGATTACTTAACTGTATGTTAGGAACGTACGATAGACACTGCTGAAACTGGACAACTGCTACTGCATGTTCCTTGATTACTTGCATTGCTCAGGGCCGCTATAAGTGCCAGATTGCATTACTTACTTGCATATGTTTCGGTACTTATTGGTGATTGATACTAACTTGTATGGAAACATCTGCTGCTGCTTGTTCCTTGATTACTTAATTGTATGTTAGGAACATATGATAGACACTGCTGAAACTGGACAACTGTTGCTGCATGTTCCTTGATTACTTGCATTGCTCGGGACCGCTGTCAGTGACAGATTGCATTACTTACTTGCATATGTTTCGGTACTTATTGGTGATTGATACTGACTTGTATGGAAACATCAGCTGCTGCTTGTTCCTTGATTACTTAATGGTATGTTAGGAACGTATGATAGACACTGCTGAAACCAAACAACTGCTGCAGCATGTTCCTTGATTACTTGCATTGCTCAGGACCGCTGTGGGTGACAGATTGCACTACTTACTTGCATATGTTTCGGTACCTATTGGTGATTGTTACTGACTTGTATGGAAACATTTGCTGCTGCTTGTTCTTTGGTTACTTAATTGTATGTTAGGAACGTATGATAGACATTGTCAAAACTAGACAACTGCTGCTGCAGGTTCCTTGATTACTTGCATTGCTCGGGACCGCTGTGAGTGACAGGTTGCATTACTTACTTGCATATGTTTCGGTACCTATTGGTGATTGTTACTGACTTGTATGGAAACATCTGCTGCTGCTAGTTCCTTGATTACTTAACTGTATGTTAGGAACGTACGATAGACACTGCTGAAACTGGACAACTGCTACTGCATGTTCCTTGATTAGTTGCATTGCTCAGGGCCGCTGTAAGTGGCAGATTGCATTACTTACTTGCATATGTTTCGGTACTTATTGGTGATTGATACTGACTTGTATGCAAACATTTGCTGCTGCATGTTCCTTGATTACTTAATTGTATGTTAGGAACATATGATAGACACTGCTGAAACTTGACAACTGTTGCTGCATGTTCCTTGGTTACTTGCATTGCTCAGGAACGTTGGGAGTGACAAATTGCATTATTTACTTGCATATGTTTCGGTACTTATTGGTGATTGTTACTGACTTGTATGGAAACATCTGCTGCTGCTTGTTCTATGATTACTTAATTGTATGTTAGGAACGTATGATAGACACTACTGAAACCAGACAATTACTGCAGCATGTTCCTTAATTACTTGCATTGCTCAGGACCGCTGTGAGTGACAGATTGCATTACTTACTTGCATATGTTTCGGTACCTATTGGCGATTGTTACTGACTTGTATGGAAACATCTGCTGCTGCTAGTTCTTTGATTACTTAACTGTATGTTAGGAACGTACGATAGACACTGCTGAAACTGGACAACTGCTACTGCATGTTCCTTGATTACTTGCATTGCTCAGGTTCGCTGTAAGTGCCAGATTGCATTACTTATTTGCATATGTTTCGGTACTTATTAGTGATTGATACTGACTTGTATGGAAACATCTGCTGCTGCTTGTTCCTTGATTACTTAATTGTATGTTAGGAACATATGATAGACACTGCTGAAACTGGACAATTGTTGCTGCATGTTCCTTGATTACTTGCATTGCTCAGGGCTGCTATGAGTGACAGACTGCATTACGTACTTGCATATGTTTTGGTACTTATTGGTGATTGATACTGACTTGTATGGAAACATAAGTTGCTGCTTGTTCCTTGATTACTTAATTGTATGTTAGAACGTATGATAGACACTGCTGAAACCGGACAACTACTGCAGCATGTTCCTTGATTACTTGCATTGCTCGGGACCGCTGTGAGTGACAGGTTGCATTACTTACTTGCATATGTTTCGGTACCTATTGGTGATTGTTACTGACTTGTATGGAAACATCTGCTGCTGCTAGTTCCTTGATTACTTAACTGTATGTTAGGAACGTACGATAGACACTGCTGCAACTGGACAACTGCTACTGCATGTTCCTTGATTACTTGCATTGCTCAAGGCCGCTGTAAGTGGCAGATTGCATTACTTACTTGCATATGTTTCGGTACTTATTGGTGATATACTGACTTATATGAAAACATTTCCTGCTGCATGTTCCTTGATTACTTAATTGTATGTTAGGAACATATGATAGACACTGCTGAAACTTGACAACTGTTTCTGCATGTTCCTTGGTTACTTCCATTGCTCAAGAACGTTGGGAGTGACAAATTGCATTATTTACTTGCATATGTTTCGGTACTTATTGGCGATTGTTACTGACTTGTATGGAAACATCTGCTGCTGCTTGTTCTATGATTACTTAATTGTATGTTAGGAACGTATGATAGACACTACTGAAACCAGACAATCACTGCAGCATGTTCCTTGATTACTTGCATTGCTCAGGACCGCTGTGAGTGACAGATTGCATTACTTACTTGCATATGTTTCGGTACCTATTGGCGATTGTTACTGACTTGTATGGAAACATCTGCTGCTGCTAGTTCCTTGATTACTTAATGGTATGTTAGGAACGTATGATAGACACTGCTGAAACCAAACAACTGCTGCAGCATGTTCCTTGATTACTTGCATTGCTCAGGACCGCTGTGGGTGACAGATTGCACTACTTACTTGCATATGTTTCGGTACCTATTGGTGATTGTTACTGACTTGTATGGAAACATTTGCTGCTGCTTGTTCTTTGGTTACTTAATTGTATGTTAGGAACGTATGATAGACATTGTCAAAACTAGACAACTGCTGCTGCAGGTTCCTTGATTACTTGCATTGCTCGGGACCGCTGTGAGTGACAGGTTGCATTACTTACTTGCATATGTTTCGGTACCTATTGGTGATTGTTACTGACTTGTATGGAAACATCTGCTGCTGCTAGTTCCTTGATTACTTAACTGTATGTTAGGAACGTACGATAGACACTGCTGAAACTGGACAACTGCTACTGCATGTTCCTTGATTAGTTGCATTGCTCAGGGCCGCTGTAAGTGGCAGATTGCATTACTTACTTGCATATGTTTCGGTACTTATTGGTGATTGATACTGACTTGTATGCAAACATTTGCTGCTGCATGTTCCTTGATTACTTAATTGTATGTTAGGAACATATGATAGACACTGCTGAAACTTGACAACTGTTGCTGCATGTTCCTTGGTTACTTGCATTGCTCAGGAACGTTGGGAGTGACAAATTGCATTATTTACTTGCATATGTTTCGGTACTTATTGGTGATTGTTACTGACTTGTATGGAAACATCTGCTGCTGCTTGTTCTATGATTACTTAATTGTATGTTAGGAACGTATGATAGACACTACTGAAACCAGACAATTACTGCAGCATGTTCCTTAATTACTTGCATTGCTCAGGACCGCTGTGAGTGACAGATTGCATTACTTACTTGCATATGTTTCGGTACCTATTGGCGATTGTTACTGACTTGTATGGAAACATCTGCTGCTGCTAGTTCTTTGATTACTTAACTGTATGTTAGGAACGTACGATAGACACTGCTGAAACTGGACAACTGCTACTGCATGTTCCTTGATTACTTGCATTGCTCAGGTTCGCTGTAAGTGCCAGATTGCATTACTTATTTGCATATGTTTCGGTACTTATTAGTGATTGATACTGACTTGTATGGAAACATCTGCTGCTGCTTGTTCCTTGATTACTTAATTGTATGTTAGGAACATATGATAGACACTGCTGAAACTGGACAATTGTTGCTGCATGTTCCTTGATTACTTGCATTGCTCAGGGCTGCTATGAGTGACAGACTGCATTACGTACTTGCATATGTTTTGGTACTTATTGGTGATTGATACTGACTTGTATGGAAACATAAGTTGCTGCTTGTTCCTTGATTACTTAATTGTATGTTAGAACGTATGATAGACACTGCTGAAACCGGACAACTACTGCAGCATGTTCCTTGATTACTTGCATTGCTCGGGACCGCTGTGAGTGACAGGTTGCATTACTTACTTGCATATGTTTCGGTACCTATTGGTGATTGTTACTGACTTGTATGGAAACATCTGCTGCTGCTAGTTCCTTGATTACTTAACTGTATGTTAGGAACGTACGATAGACACTGCTGCAACTGGACAACTGCTACTGCATGTTCCTTGATTACTTGCATTGCTCAAGGCCGCTGTAAGTGGCAGATTGCATTACTTACTTGCATATGTTTCGGTACTTATTGGTGATATACTGACTTATATGAAAACATTTCCTGCTGCATGTTCCTTGATTACTTAATTGTATGTTAGGAACATATGATAGACACTGCTGAAACTTGACAACTGTTTCTGCATGTTCCTTGGTTACTTCCATTGCTCAAGAACGTTGGGAGTGACAAATTGCATTATTTACTTGCATATGTTTCGGTACTTATTGGCGATTGTTACTGACTTGTATGGAAACATCTGCTGCTGCTTGTTCTATGATTACTTAATTGTATGTTAGGAACGTATGATAGACACTACTGAAACCAGACAATCACTGCAGCATGTTCCTTGATTACTTGCATTGCTCAGGACCGCTGTGAGTGACAGATTGCATTACTTACTTGCATATGTTTCGGTACCTATTGGCGATTGTTACTGACTTGTATGGAAACATCTGCTGCTGCTAGTTCCTTGATTACTTAATGGTATGTTAGGAACGTATGATAGACACTGCTGAAACCAAACAACTGCTGCAGCATGTTCCTTGATTACTTGCATTGCTCAGGACCGCTGTGGGTGACAGATTGCACTACTTACTTGCATATGTTTCGGTACCTATTGGTGATTGTTACTGACTTGTATGGAAACATTTGCTGCTGCTTGTTCTTTGGTTACTTAATTGTATGTTAGGAACGTATGATAGACATTGTCAAAACTAGACAACTGCTGCTGCAGGTTCCTTGATTACTTGCATTGCTCGGGACCGCTGTGAGTGACAGGTTGCATTACTTACTTGCATATGTTTCGGTACCTATTGGTGATTGTTACTGACTTGTATGGAAACATCTGCTGCTGCTAGTTCCTTGATTACTTAACTGTATGTTAGGAACGTACGATAGACACTGCTGAAACTGGACAACTGCTACTGCATGTTCCTTGATTAGTTGCATTGCTCAGGGCCGCTGTAAGTGGCAGATTGCATTACTTACTTGCATATGTTTCGGTACTTATTGGTGATTGATACTGACTTGTATGCAAACATTTGCTGCTGCATGTTCCTTGATTACTTAATTGTATGTTAGGAACATATGATAGACACTGCTGAAACTTGACAACTGTTGCTGCATGTTCCTTGGTTACTTGCATTGCTCAGGAACGTTGGGAGTGACAAATTGCATTATTTACTTGCATATGTTTCGGTACTTATTGGTGATTGTTACTGACTTGTATGGAAACATCTGCTGCTGCTTGTTCTATGATTACTTAATTGTATGTTAGGAACGTATGATAGACACTACTGAAACCAGACAATTACTGCAGCATGTTCCTTAATTACTTGCATTGCTCAGGACCGCTGTGAGTGACAGATTGCATTACTTACTTGCATATGTTTCGGTACCTATTGGCGATTGTTACTGACTTGTATGGAAACATCTGCTGCTGCTAGTTCTTTGATTACTTAACTGTATGTTAGGAACGTACGATA
Organism: Centrapalus pauciflorus; assembly: GCA_020465985.1. Taxonomy (NCBI): domain Eukaryota; kingdom Viridiplantae; phylum Streptophyta; class Magnoliopsida; order Asterales; family Asteraceae; genus Centrapalus; species Centrapalus pauciflorus. The sequence continues at coordinate 46 of JAANYP010001657.1, read as the reverse complement.
GACACTGCTGAAACTGGACAACTGCTACTGCATGTTCCTTGATTAC